>KZ808741.1:119552-134297 GCA_000696205.2 Oncopeltus fasciatus
ATATATATATATAAAATGTCGGTTTGAAGAAGTTTTTCAAATGAAAAGCTCTTCTCCAGGTGAAGAGGACTTAATGCTATTCACAATATTCTGTAAATAAATCTTTAACCTGTTATCAAATGCCTGTTATCAAATGACTTCCATGCATAGAGTTAAGCAGCATTAATTTTCATGTGAAAGTGACCTCTATGCAAATAAAGTAGTTCGCATTCATTATAAAGCTGTCAGCAGAAATTACTGGACAGTTGCTTCTTGTTAATGAGGGAAAGATAGTGACGAAATGAAATGTCCTCTGTAAGAAATTTATAGCAGTTATTCACTTATGTCATAATTTTACAACCAGGGAACTGAAATTTAGAAACATATAATATAATATAAATTTATGAAAAGTCAAAATTAGTTAAAATATAATTAATTATGTTTGAGAAGTTTCCTTAATCATGCAGGTAGAAATGAACACCCTAAAAACAAAATTGGGGAATTTTATTGAAACTGGAGACTCTTCTTTGAGAATATTTAAGTTGATCTGAAGGACACAGTCAATGGCACAGAAAAGTGTCTCCATCTTCCTGTAACCAAAGGGAAAGTTCTGTAATTTCGCCTTGGTCCTTCCACCGCCAGATCTAGCGGTAGGATGAACCAGAAGAGGCTAAATGTAACATATTCCATGAGTCTCATAGTACTGGGAGGAGAGATTCCTTGTATTTACAAGACTTCCTGTTTTCCGGTAGAGAATATTAGTCTTAGACCAGCGCCATTTCTTTCTCGTTCAAAGCCCCGTCAATGCACCTCTTTCTAGAAACAGCCCTTGTTAATTGCTACCTACAAAGCAGAATGAGCTCTTTTTCCCTTACGATTTGGTAGTTAAAATTAAATCCTGGGTGCTTCTTTGTCAACAACCCTTCTGATTCTTCTTTGAGATTTCTTGAGTTCATCTTAGTAGTGGTATACGTCGATGGTTATCCCATTTTTATTTATAGGTACTATCATTGAAATCTCCAAGTCCTTAGGAGTTTACTTTTGTTCCCAAATCAGGTTAACATTGATGATGCCCTTTAAATGACCATTTACTTAATCATTCCAGGCGTTACTTTATTTACGCCTACTAACTTACAGAGTGTCATCTTAGATACAGGTTTTCTGGAGTCCCTCTATCTATGTTTCTTTCAAGCGACCGTATCATCAATCCAGGATTTGTTCTCACTTCTAATCCGACTAGCTGCTCCTAAGATTGATGGTACACTGCGTTTGGTATCTCCTAATAATCTTTTTTACAAGAAAATGATTCGTACTTTCCTGACATTTCACGTAACCCCCCACCCCCATTCGTCCGATTTTGCACAATAAATGATCTCAGTCTTTCATTAAACATTTTAGTTCTCCTTCTCAATTCTCTATAAAATAAAGAATGAATCCTTGAAAAGTAAAAGGCATGAGAGTTTATTTACTCTCTCTAGCAGATTATTTTGTTTTTACTGTACTTTAAATCGGAATATGTCATCTGCGAAATGTCTGAGGGAACTGATGACGCATTTCTCTGGAAGTCTTGAGGTAAGAGGCTACTTAAAAGCAGGATAACTGCAAAACTAAGAAAGGACACGACAAGCAAGTATGTCCTGCTACAGTTACATGGGCAGCAGTTTCAATACTTACATTCGGCACCTTTTTGTGGTGCGTTCTCACAGGGGGTCTGTTCACCCCATTGATCCTGTTGTACAGGCCGCAGGCGTTGCAGAGGTGATGGCCCGTCCCGTCCCGCCTCCACAGTGGCGTTGTGTTCGCAGCGCAGTTCACGCATTCCTTGATGTCCGCCGCTAGCATGTCTGCAAAATCACAATAAATCCATTAGTAAATTCGGTTTCATGTAAACCAGGCTTTGTCAAATTTAAAAATAATCAAATTAGGAAACTTTAGAAATTAATATTACTAATGACATATAGGTCCAAGAAGTAAAAAAAAAATTTCAAATTTTAAATTTGATTAAAAATAAATCATTGTATGCTAAAATTGCTGGACTAATTGCTTATTGCATAGTTGATAAATGAGGCCCTATACATTTAATAATGTTTAATTTTAAATTCATGAAACTAACATTTATTATTTGTTATTAAATTTCCTTAATCATGCAGGTAGAAATGAACACCCTAAAAACAAAATTGGGGAATTTTATTGAAACTGGAGACTCTTCTTTGAGAATATTTAAGTTGATCTGAAGGACACAGTCAATGGCACAGAAAAGTGTCTCCATCTTCCTGTAACCAAAGGGAAAGTTCTGTAATTTCGCCTTGGTCCTTCCACCNACTCACTGGGCTCCCATTTCCTCGCTGGCGGCGACTACAATGCGAAACATCTACAATGGGGTTCCAGGACGACTAACTCCCGTGGTCGTACCCTGAACGCTTCCCTTTCCTCCAGGCTTCTCACAACCCTCTCTCCTAATACCCCCACTTACTGGCCTGCAGATGGCAATCGAGTACCAGATCTCATTGACTTTTTTGTCTGCAAAAGCCTACATCCACTCCAATCCTTTACCAGCACACTCAACGACCTTTCTTCTGATCACAGTCCCGTACTCCTGACCATGTCACTACAACCCATCCCAAAACCGACTCCTCCATCACTGATTAACGGATAAGTTGATTGGGATAGGTCCAAATCCCACCTTGAAGGCGCTATAGACCTCACAATTCCCCAAAAACCCCACAAGATCTTGAAGATGCTGTACAATCCTTCACCTCTGCTATTCAACAGACGTGCTGGATAGCATCCAAACCTACCTCCAAAACCCATTAAATCCCAATTCTTTAAAGAACAAACCCCTTCTCATCCATATACAGACTCATACACTGTCCAAAAGACGGGCCAGAACTACATGGCAAAGAACACGTCACCCAACCGACCATCAAGCATATAACAAACTGAGCCGTTTAGTGACACGAGAACTCAGATCTTATCACAACAAGGAATTCAACAATCATCTCTCCTCACTCACAACAGAAGACAAATCTCTCTGGACTGCCACCAGAAAAATCCTCAAATACCACACCCCCACCACTCCTCTTCACCGCGATGATAGCACATGGGCAGCGTCCGATGCAGACATAGCCGAGGTCTTTGGCCAGAAAACCATTCTATGAACACGGAGGTAGAAGAATTTCTTGATTCCCCTCTTCCTCTGTCTCGACCTCCTAAAGCCGTCATCCCCTCTGAGGTCAAATATATCCTTTCCCGCTGCCTAAACGCAAGTATCCCGGGTATGATCTTATTACAGCACAAATTCGAAACCAATTACCCAAAAAAGCTGTAACTTTTCTCACCTATCTCTACAACACCATTCTCCGAACCACAAACTTTCCTCTCCTGTGTAAATTATCCACCGTAATCCTGTTCCCAAAGCCTGGTAAACCCCCAAGTAATCCTTCTTCCAATTGTCCAATAAACGAAGGAAGAATCCTATCGCCCAATAAGCTTGCTTCCCCTCTTTTCAAAGATCTTTGAGAAGATTCTTCCTAAAAAGTTGATACCAATCTTAGACGATCACCAAATACTACCAAAACACTAGTTTGGTTTCCGAGCCAAACACTCCACGGTCCAACAGGTGTTTCGTGATGTAGATTGCATATCTTTCGAGAACAAGCAGTACTGCGTTGGAGCCTTCCTCGATGTGTCGCAAGCATTTGACAAGGTCTGGCATCGTTTTATGTAAATCAGGCTTTGTCAAATTTAAAAATATTCAAATTCAAATATCAAAAAGGGAACTTTAGGAATTAATTTTTCTAATATCATATAGGTCAAATTAGTAAAAAAAAAACATAGTCAAATTTAAAATTTGACTAATTTCTTATTGCATAGTTGATAAATGAGGCCCTATACATTTAATAATGTTTAATTTTAAATTCATGAAACTAACATTTATTATTTGTTATTAAATATTATTATCATTATAATTTTATTGATATTAATTCTTACTTATTTATTAGTCGTTCAGAATAATTGCTTTTAGTTTTATAAATTTAGAATAAAAAGTAAAATGATAGTAAGGAATAAAATACTTAAATATCCACTACTTGTCGAAGGAAAGGTGTGACAATAGGAGCTGGTTGCTCAGCTGTAACATGATATCTAGAGAATAAAATAAAAATTTTTTATTCTGTTCCCTCTCATGAATTGTTTATAATTGACGTGGGATAAAAAACCACAACCAAAATTAAATATTTAAAACATGATATCTAGAGTGTTTCAGTTTGAGAGATAGCTATAGTTATAGTTATACTTATGTATCATTAGAAGGCATAACATATAATTACTCAATGAAATCCTCCTGCCTTCATGTATTATGTAGATTAGTGTTACGGAGTCAGAAGGCATCAAAGGCCTTCAAGGGTAGAAACTGAATATAATTTATTTAACTACCCTCTCTTAAAATTGCGAATGACAGGAGAACTACTAAATAAGGGTGGAGTGAGTAACTCACTTGGATCGTAGGCTTCCTCTATCGTCCAGGAACCCTGGGCCTGTCCTCCGGGGCCGGAGAAGACGTAGGGCCCAGGGGGTAGTTGAATCTCCTGCTGGGGGTGTTGGTAGACGTACTCTCCCGACCAATAGGCGCCCTGGTTCCCGATGTACTCCCTGTTAGTCGGGGCTCCATTTCCAGCCACGTAAGACACCTGTTGGAAGTAGGGATATTAGTCGATCTCAATCGCCTTTCAGTGTTGAAGAATGGTAAGAAAATTATAACTGACATAATTATTAAGCATAATTTTACAGCGGACTACAATTTTCGAGGATGAACTAAATGACTGTATAAAGGGCACAAAGATAAGATCTTAAGATAAGTCCAAAACACAAACAAAGCCTTACAATATTGAAACCAGGCTGACTGCAGATAAGAAGATTTCGTCCCTTCACCAGTAAATAGCTCTCTTACTAGACAAATTAAATTATATTATCAGATATGTTTCATACTTTTATCTGTGTATGGAGAGCAAAAATTTTACTGATCAATTACTACTTCCTCTCTTTCTCTTATTTCCAAAATTTAAGAATAAATTACTTAAATTGCTTTCAAAATTGGTTGACTAGTCGATATCTAGCAGGGTTCAAGATGTCAGCTGTTATCCCCCCCCCCCCGGTGGGTCCCGAAAAGTCTCTTACTACACAACAAGTATGGGGCTTATTAGCTGGCAAGGAGATAAAATGGAGACTTAAATCCTGTATGTCTGTATGTCGACAGAACAATCAATGAAAATTACCCCCGTATCCTTCAATATGATTCGACATTTTCTTAGATTATCTGTCCTTTATTCAAGACATCATCTTGATTGTAAGATTAATATTTCTAAATCAATTTCTCTTCATTATGGCATTTATTGATTAAACTAACTATTATTGATGATTGAAATCTCATCTTTTAAGTCTTGAAAGTATTTTTTCTCAAAATTCTAAGTCATAGACATGATTTCTCACGGTAGAATTTTTTTTGTGTAATAAAACATCATTCATAAGACAAGTAGATAAAAAGTTTCCTAAAATTAAATTATTATTATATTTGCATTTAAAATTGGAGTCAAGTAATGATAAATTCCGTGGTGATATGGCTTTGTAAACTAAGCAGACCTCGTGTATTTTAATAACAAATACACAGGCGCTAGTGAAAAATGTAATTTTACAAATACAAGAAAGCTAAGGATTGTGTCTAGGTCGTCCTTGAGGAGAAAGAAACAAGCTGTTCCTTCCAATTTAAGGTTTTCTGCCAATTTAAGCTTCCTAACGCTGCGTTACAGAATAGAAGAGGAAAAAAAGTTAAATTCTAAATAAATTATGAATTAATTACGTAAACTAACACCTATAATTAATTATTAAATTTATTATACGGGATTTATAAATAATTGGACAGCATTTTGAGTGAATAATTCCATATCCACATATAAAACTATACTTATTTTGTAATGCTTTAAATAATTTATAAACTCGCAAAATGTAAGTTCACGTATGATCCCCTCTACAATTCATTTATATGAAAATTACTACGATACCAAAAAATTAGTTTTGGAAATTGGTATTTTCCTCGTGTGTTAAAGTGATTGTTCTCGCCCAATTCAAAACTAATAGGGGGTACTATAAATAGGTATATTTAAAAAAGAGATTTTTTAAAAACATTTTTGGCGTCTCCTTTGTAGGACTGGTATCCAACTAAAGAAACTATTAAAAATTCGTGTCATGACACGAACATTANGCTATCTAACTATTGCCTGGTGAGATCTCTCGAGGTTTTAGAAGTCCATATCGCCGATTGAGTTCTTGTCTTTTAATTTTACTAAGTTCTCCCCATGTAAGTCGTGAGTCAAGATGGAACCCAAGGAAACCAACGGAATTCGAATGTGCTAAAGGAATATTGTTAAACTAAGATGATTTTAATTGGGGTTCGGTCAAGGTAGATCCAAAAAAAACACAAATTTAAAAAATGTATTTTTTAATAAAGGATCATCTGCCAACGTTTCGGCTTACATTGTAAGCCGAAAAAATACATTTTTTAAATTTGTGTTTTTTGGATCTACCTTGAACGAACCCCAACTAAAATCATCTCAGAATAATATCTACGGTCAACAAACTCTCCTTTTGAATATTGTTAAATTTCACAATTTCAGGAAATTCTTTCTTTCGCAGTTGGAAATTAACTTAACGCATTCACTTCATTGATTTTTATTCTCCATTTGCCAAACCATTGTTTCATTTTTTCGAGATGATCTTGTAGGTTTTTAGAAGCAGTTTTAGAATCGGAATGGGAGGATAGGATAGCTTTTTCGTCCGCAAATAGAGCTAAGAGGGTACTTGGATGGGTAGGGATGTCAGCAGTGTACAGGATAAATAGGATAGATCCAAGCATACTTTCTTGAGGAACCCCCGCTTCCACTTGGTAAAAATCGGAGTAATCTAATCCATGTCGAACTCTAGAGAAACGGTAAGATAAGTAAGACTTAAGGATAAGGTAAGTGTTATTAGGAAGTATGGATTTCAGTTAAAACAGAAGACCACTGTGCCAGACTCTATCAAATGCTTGGGAAACATCCATAAAAGCTCCTGGGCAGTACTCTTTGCGCTCTAGGGAAGAGGAAATGTAGAATGCTTACTTCTGAAGCCGAACTAATGATTTGGGAGGATATTGAAGGGTTCCATGGAAGGCATCATTCGTTTTTAACAGTATTTTTTCGAAAAACTTTGAAAGTGTAGGAAGGAGACTTATAGGACGATAGGAAGAGGGGCTGTGTGGTGATTTTCCAGGTTTTGGGAATAGTATTATATTAAAATATTTCCAGAGGAGAAGGAATTCTGAATATGCAATTGCCTTTTTTGGAAAGATGTCGGAGAATATGGTCGGTGATTAATTCACATCCGGGTGATTTGCCCTTAGGCAGATGAGAGATTATGTACTTGACCTGGTGTTACTGCCTTGAGTGGCAAGGACATAGGTAATGGTATGTCCAGGAATCCCTCAATCTCCGTGGCATTGAACAGGTCTATGGGATGTGAATGAGGAGTAAATAATTACTTGAGGTGCTGGGCAAATATTTCGGCCTTGTCTTTGTCAGAAGAGGCCAAGGAACCATCTCCTCGACACGAGGGACTAGGAGCTTCATGGTTCTTAAGGATTCTGAGAGTAGCAATCCAAAGGGATTTCTCTCCTGTTAAGAGGGTAGAAAGATAGGCATTAAAGGCCTCATTTCGTAAAACACCTAATTTTTGTTTACGAGTCTGAAAAGGTGATTAAAATCTATATGGTCTAAGGGGCGTCAGTATTTTTGGAAAAATGCTCTGGAGCGGCGCTTCGCTATTATGAGCTTATTAAGCTAATCTGCGAGTGGTTTTTGGTACTCTATAGAGAATTTGGTAAATTTTGGTTTGAAATTAGCAATGATGCATTGCTGAAAATTTGTGGTAAAGTAATGTAAAGCTTTGTCTAAATCATCAGAGGTTCTTAGAGAAATTCCGAGATCAAGTGTTTCCCCATTGCAAGTGTTTCGCATTATAGTCTCCACCTGCTAGGAAATTGGGACCTAGGTCTTTGAGGAAAGTGGAAAATTCTGGTGTTGTGCTTTGTTTATTTGGAGGGCAATACACTGCTGTAAGTGTGATAGGATGAGAGGGTTTGGAAATAGACACTGATGTTGATTAAACGGACACCTTGGAAGTGGAGGGTAAAATATGATGGGTATAGGATTTCTTGATAAGAAGTACAGTTGTTCTCGTAGGCTTCCACGGTCGTCAGGTGTATGTACAGTTTCTTCTTTCGGGTTGGACCGTTTCAAGTTATCGATGGTTGCCGAGCTTTCGCACATCCTGTGATGTCTTCTTCAGCACGGACAGGAAAATAACCCACATCCTTCCGAAAACCTCGGAGGCTCACTCCTCCGCATCCTTCCCCAGGAAGATATACCTGCCAGCTCTGCTCTACCTGGACCTTCCGATACGAATCTGTCTGGGAGTGGCCGAGCCATCAGAAAAACTAGACCAGTCTGCCAGAGAGGAAGTCACTACGTTTGGGGCCTAACGCGGCAGACAATGAGAACAGGGTCGCCAATATACCTTGCTACCTTTCTGGAGGTGCTGGAGGTATGCACTCAGACCCATGATCGGATCATTAAGGAACACTACTTCAGCTTGCGAAAACAAAAGTCTATTAAGATCAATAATTATCAAATTAGAAATTTATCTTGAAATATATAATTACCAAATATAAATAAACAAAAAAAAAAGTTTTCCTACTTATTCTCTTCATATTTCATTACATCATTCATTCATTCTAACAGACGAGTAGAAACTTTTTTTTTTTTGAGCGAAGAATTCTATATATAAACACTATTCCAAACTATTTATGTAAAACTTATCGTGTGGCCCATAAATTGTGTTCTGATAAAGTCTTATTTATCCTTTGCTCGAAAGAGAATGTCTTCGTCTTGTGTTATAATTAATAAGAAGCACACTATGTGTACTATAAATCGACAAATCCTTACTTAATTATTTTATCACAGAGCTGAGCGCTTTTCACGATCTCATCGTCGGGACTGAGGAATCTCTCAGTTTAGATGCAAGAGATACTATAAACAGTCTTTCTCTTGCACCTAAACTGGAAAATTTCTGATCTCCGAAGAGGAGAAGGTAAATCCAGAAAGCGCTCAGCTGTGTAATAAAAGAATTTTGTACAAAGTATGGACTTTCCTATTTGTTACAACACTTTATTATAATATAGAAAAAATGTACATTTTAAAGATATCTTGATACTTTTTCTGGAGAATAAAAATATTAAAATCCCTCATGAGGAGATATATTAAAGAAATTGATATATACACATATTTAAGACAAGTAGATAATTAATACAAGAAATGCTAGGGAGTTAAAATAAAAAAAAACCTTTACTACCTCAGCCGGGACAAAATTTAACGTGAGATTAAATACCACAGCTAAAAGCATTATTTTAAAAGTAGATAATTAATGTTTTTAGGGCAAGTTTATTCATCGAGAACTTAAGTGATAACCAAAGTAAAATAGATAATTCATATTTTAGGTAGGTAGATATGTTTATGAACTTGGAACACATACTTAAAGCATTGCCTTGAGTTAATTTTTAAAATGCAACACGTACGAGACAAAATCAAAATTTGATGAAGACTACTCCCTTGCTTTGCCAGAGTTAGTTTTTAGAACAATTATAGATTTCCACTAATAACTTTTAATCATTTCCGAATTTTATTGTTGAAGGATATTTCTTACAATAAAAAACCTTTATTTATTATAATATATCCTGATATAATGATATATCCTGTTCATAATAAAACACTTGGAAATTTGATTGCATAGTAAATATATATNATATAATCAGTGATAAATTAGCAACAGATGCTGTGGAAGATGGCATAATATACAAAAATAATTTCCAACTGATGATTTAATAGGGGCAATAAAAGCAAGCATCTGGAATAGCTGGATTGATGAGTGGATTAATATAGAATTAGGAAACGAGATCAAGGGAATTAAATATGAGTCAGGTAAGTGGAGAAGCTTCACTAGAAGTAATAGTCAAAAAGAAATGATTCTCAATAGGCTACAAATAGAACTTAACAGACATTAACATTTGTCGGCATGGAAAGAGCCAAGATCAATACTGTTGGTACAGACTAACAGTAAAACATATTTTATAATGTAACAAGAATAAAAAATCCAATAAATAGTTTGGTTGTGGTATTTAATCCACATAAATTGTAAAAAAATAAATGCAAGGAATAGAATAAAATAATGAGAGTCTAATAAATAGCTGGCAATCCTTCGAGCATAAAAAGACGCATTCGTCTTAATCGGGGGTTTAGACTCCCGGTAGCGTGCGGGGAGTATAATGAATCATCTGGCAAGCGTCTGTGGTGTAATTGGATATCATGCCGGCCCGGAAAGCAAGAGATCCAGGTTCCACCCCTGGCTGGGACAGTTAGATTTCTAATTCTATTCCCTTGCATTTAATAGTTTGAAATTTACGTGGGAGAATATACTACAATAAAAATAATATTTATACAAGTATATAATGTTGAACACGAGTAACTAAGGGATGAAATAGCCAAACGGTCATGTGACTGACCTGCGTGGTGAGTTGCTGGGGGTGGGATGTGTGGTCGTACTGCTCGAAGTGCTTCCCCTGTATCGCACCCTCTGCCTTGATCGCCACTTCCTGCTGGTCCTCCTCCTTGTAGTAGTATCCAGTCTGGTCCTGGAACTGGACGCCGCCGTAGGCCACCGACTCCAGCGTCACGTAGTTCCCTTCGCCCTTGTCGTCGCGTTCGAACTTCACCCCGTCCGTGTAGTATCTGCAATCGTGTAAGACGCCCTGTGTATCTTTCTCACATTTTGGAAAATAACTATTAAAAATAAAAGAATTGTGTTACTTGATATGGACTTCAAAATTGATACATATAAAGAAATTGCTGGAAAAAATTTACAAATGTATTTGTATCCAAATTATATTAATTGCAATAAAAAAAAGTTACTTCATGGTCGAAACTTGGTTCGAATGGAAAACAGAAAATGTGTGTTTTTGTTATTCTCATATAACTTCAATAATTTGCGTTTTCTGACAATTAATTGCGAAATATAATTGTATATAAAAGCAAAATTTAGTTTTGACAATTTAGAAGGGGCTCATCTACTTGTAGTTATCATAAACATCATCATAAAAATGAACCTTTTACAAAAGCTATTTAAAAATAACAAGAATTTTCAAAATCACTTTTTACCCCTATTACATTCAAATAAATATCATTATTATATTGACATTTCATACAATAACAAAAGTGAATCTTCCTTTAACCCTCAGTTTCATTCTTGCCCTCAGTTAATTTCACCCTTTAACAAGCCCCTCCATTAGCTTGTGGACTAAAGTTTAAATACAACATTTGCATCATTTCTTTAAAATTTAGGGGCGCTAAAAAGTTAGTGTAAGAATGTGTCCGTATACAAAAAGTGGCTGTATAGATGTACATAATACGACATGGCATGACTCATTAACGTTTATTGTTCATTCATTCAAGAGAAAAGCCAATAATAAGGTTCATTCATAATTTGTGTGTGCATGAATGTGCATGTATATATCGTCATATGCACCGATAGTATCGTGAAAACAGCGTGAATAACTTGATTTCCTTGATTCAACTGATTTCAAATAGTACTTTTGTGTTAAAACAATAGAATACAAACTTTTGGACTCAGAAGAGGTAATACTTATTTCCTTGCTAATTCTGAGGAGGGTGGCCAACACAAAATCTAACTGCACCCAGTCCACTACATATTCACCAGAGCCCATCCCCGATTCAAATAAAAACCTTATACTGGCAAAGCGTAAAGCTCGAGCCCTGTTCCAGAGGTACAGACCTGAGGGATGTCTCCATAGGGACCGTAGGGAGTTCAACCAGCTATCTCGTCTCGTAAAGCAAGATCTAGGTGCTTTACGGAATAAGGCATTTGATGCCTACCTGTCTAGCCTCTCAAAAGGAGACAAATCCCTCTGGACTGCTACTCGCAGGATTCTAAAGTATCATGAACCTTCTGCCCCCTTACGTCGAGAAGATGGTTCCTGGGCCTCTTCCGACAAAGACAAGGCCCAAATGTTTGCCCAGCATCTAAAGCAAACATTCACTCCTCATCCAGATCCCGACAACTTGTCCAATAACGCGGAGGTAGAGAAGTCTCTGGATATACCATTACCAATGTCCTTACCGATTAAGGCAGTGACACCTTCTGAGGTCAAGTACATTATAAACCATCTGCCTAAGCGCAAAGCACCCGGCTATGACCTTATCACCGGGCTAATTCTTCGAAACCTACCCCAAAAAGCAATTATTTTCCTGACATACCTCTATAATAGTGTCCTTCGAACCACCCACTTTCCCCTTCTCTGGAAATTCTCTGAAATAATCCTGTTTCCCAAACCCGGTAAACCTGCTCACAACACATCATCCAATCGACCAATCAGCCTTCATCCTTTAATGAGACAGTTCTTCTAAAACGAATGATGCCTATCATAAATTCCTCAAATATCCTTTCCAATAATCAGTTTGGCTTCCGTTCCCAGCATTTTACTGTCCAGCAGGTGTTTCGCGTTGTAGATTACATTTCCTCTTCCCTCGAGCGAAAATAATTCTGTCCTGGTGCATTCTTGGACGTCACTCAAGCATTTGACCGAGTATGGCATTCTGGACTATTATATAAGCTCAATTCCATATTCCCAAGACCATATACGTAATCCTTAAATTTTATCTCTCTAACCGTTTCTTTAGGGTCCGGCAAGGATCAGATTACTCCGAGCACTTCCCTGTGAAAGCGGGCGTTCCACAGGGTAGTGTGCTGGGACCTATCCTTTTTACCCTTTACACTGCGGACATCCCCACTCATCTTAATACCCTACTGGCCCTATTTGCAGATGACAAAGCGATCCTCACTTCCCATCCTGATCCTAAAACCGCTTCCAATATTTTACAAAACCATCTAGATGCCATTCAGGACTGGTGTAGCAGATGGAGAATTAATATAAATGAGTTTAAATGCGTACAGGTAAATTTTCAACTAAGAAAAGATTCTCCCTATAATGTCACATTTAATAATATCCCTATACCCCTCCTTGATTCAGTCCGTTACCTTGGGTTCCACCTTGACTCACGACTTAATTGGAGCCAACATAAAAAAATCAAACGACAAGAACTCAACAGACGCTACGGACTCTTATACAGACTTATAAACAGGCGTTCACAGCTCACAACAGAGAATAAATTGACTCCCTATAAATATTAATACGACCAATCTGGACACACGGTACAGAACTCGGGGGTGGCGCTAAGCCTTCCAACATCCAACGTATTCAATCCTTTCAATCAAAAATCCTAAGAGTTATTGCAAATGCTCCATACTATGTCTCGTACTCTACCCAACATCAAGATTATAATATCCCATTCGTCCAAGACTTCATCTCCACTCGCTTCACGCGTCTCCACTGTAAACTCCAATTTCACACTAATCCATATGCCCAATCCCTGTCATCGGACTCCAACCCCTATGATCCACCCCGACGACTAAAATGAAGATGGCCTCGTGACCTCCTGGGCCTTAATGCCTAAATTAACATAAGTGGTGTCGACAGGCTCCTCTACTCAACAAAGTTTGGTTAATGAATATGCTGACTCCGACTTAGCCTACATTTCTGAAAATGACTTAATCAAAAAAGAAGTTGACATTTATTGGCCTACAATACTGATCAAGTAAACTGCCGTATCCTAATCCACTAGCACAGACCATGTCTTCCAACTCCAACCCCTACGTCGGGGAGTCGACTGAAACGAAGATGGCCCCGTGACCTCCTGGGTACATAATCTGTAAATTATTTTAGAGTGGTGTCATTGGTCACCTTCTCTCCTCATGTGATTGATATTGAACGTGATTTTTTTTTAAATTTCATTGTGGTGATCAAATTACAAAATGTTTTAATTTAACAGAATGTAATAAATAAATAAAAGTTAAATAAATGAATAAAATAATTCTGATGAAGTGTACATATGGTATTTAAATGGTTTTTCGTTTTTTTTATTTATTTTTTTTTTTTGCCTTTCTTTCAACCACTTAGTGTCAAGGGAGGGGCTATCTACAGGTTCCTACCTTATTATAAACACCCAAGGTATAGGAATGCTTTTGTTTCATGGTACTTCCGGATACCCTCAACTGAAACGGTGCCCCTGATACTTAAATCTATTTGGAAAGAGAAGGAAATTGAAAAAGAGATAGAAGAGAAAAAAAAATAAACTTAATAATATTTAATATAGAATTCGGCTAAATGTTTCTGCCAAACCATACGAATTAAATTTCTAGATTTCTTCACTACTATTTTAACAATTTACTTTTCTATGTATTTGAACATAAGTTATTTTTAAAGTTTTATGAAATAATATTTTATGCATATGCGCAATATAAATAACAATGTATATGTTTGAAAATAGGGAAAATAGCCCTTTTCGTAACAATAGTTAATTCTTGTTCACGTAGGCTTCGACGGTCGTCAGATGTATTTACCGTTTCTTCTTCCGGGTTGGACCGTGTCAAATTGTTGATATTTGCCGAGCTTTCGCACATCAATGGATATTAAAAATCTCTCTTTTACAACTCTCATTCTCTTTTCAGCCCTGAAGAAGCCATCACATGATGTGCGAAAGCTCGGCAAAT
>KZ808742.1:4795-14921 GCA_000696205.2 Oncopeltus fasciatus
ATTTATTTTGTTTGTGGAAAGGTGTGGTGATATTTTTGCAGCAATTAATAAAAAATTTGGGTAGTACTTTTTGGTCCTCCATTTTAACAAAAAAATCAGTTTTAGTGTCAGTTATTAGTGTCTTGTGTAATTGGATAAGTCTGTTGAGTTTATTGAGTGACGGGTATTTGGCTGATGAGTTGTCATTCTGGCTAGTGGCTATGTGTGTAGGTGATGATGTGACCCCAACAAGTTATCTACTAAAAATTACTTTTGTTTAATTTTAATAAATAAAATAATAATAATTAATATAATTTAAAAAATACATGTTTATTAATTTATTATAATAATGAACCAAATTGGTAAATTTTATAACCCAAAAAAAGTTCATCTTATAAATAAGGTATATATTCTTCTCATATATTCTTTCTGAAGAATATTCCATTTGAAATTAGAATAATAATAGTGAATATATCGCGATTTCACGAGATATCAAATTTACCAGTGCTTCATCTGACCAGGGTATTACAATTACATTTTAAAGAAAGCAAGACTTGAAAGTTTAAGACGTAAAGATTTAGTTTTTTAATTATATTATTATTCGATTTTCGAGTGTTAAAAAAAACCAAACACGAATAAATTTAAATAAAGTCCACAAAAAATTCAGCAGATTTCTTGATGGAAATGGAGCTATTTACTCTTGTACTATGCCCAGACTTTTTCAACAGAACTTCACCGATCTTACATGCGAAAAGTTAATATACATATATTATAGATAGATAGAAGCTTTATTATTATTAAATGGCTAACAAATATTTATTACAATCCTAGGGTATGGCATATTGCTGTCTATATGCGCTCTACCTTGCAATTTTAAAATATAAAACTAAACTCGGTACATATATATGCTTTTTAGTTTTTTAAATGTTTAAAGTCGATCGAGGGTATGCTATATTGAGCAGCTCCTGCGGTGGATGGTCCTACTTTTTATAGAGGACAATGTTTAAATTTTTACTGATAATTGTGAAAATTGTATAAAGATTAACTTGACTTTTTATACATTGCAGAAGGTGTGACTAAAATTAGAGAGAAAACAAATTAAGAAGATATCCAAAGGCTACGAATATAGTCAGTTCAGACGAATTAGTCAGACGTACTCTGTTAGGTGACAGTAAACGCGATAAACTGATACTCTTGAATTACGTAGCCAAGGGGTGATATATATATATGATCATATATCGTCATAAACACAAGATTATATATATATATATGTATGTGTGTAACGTATGGACATTAAAACGGCTGGGCTTATATTGATGAAATTTTCAGGGAATCCTCAGAATATTCATGGAGGTGACACTGTGAAGTCTGATTTTTGATCGGGCGGAGGGGCGTGGCAAAATCAAATTTTCATTTCCAATTTGCCTTAAATACATGTGTTTATTTTTTGATTGAGCCCATATCTACACCATACGTAAATTATTCTGTTAAAAAACTTTATGATAGGTATTCCATGAATTTTTATTTAAAGGCCGTAAATTTCAATAAAATCTCTTTTTAAATCGTGTGATAATACAACACTAATGTTTGCTTAGGGCCAGCAACGCCCTAAAAGCTAGTGTATTATATTAGACAATGTAATATGACAGATACAAATATTGTACAAGGTAAACAATTNATATGTATAATAAAGACATCTAATCTATTAATTGAGCTACTTTATGAAAGCTGTCGGATGAGTTAGATACAGGCTAAATTCCATAGAGGGGTGGAATTAGAGAGAGGCTAAATAATATTTCCGCTATTAATACAGTTTAAAACAAATTATTCTGTAGATTTTTTTATACACTGTAATTTTGATGGGGTATATTGTTGTCCTTGCTCGTCTATTCCGGGACGTAACCCGTCCTCAGAGAAGAACCCAGGTTAACCCGCGATAGACTATCTGGCACCCATCGTCTCCTTATCCTAGGATAAGAAGGAGTCTAGGCAGGGAGTCAAGGAGGAAGTGAGAGGGGGTGATATGGATCTTAATATGAGTAAAATGTAATTTTTGGACAAATATGTCCTCTAAAATATTACGTAAATCGCTTAAGGTGGAATTATTCACGAATATAACTGAGATATATTAGTGTACTTCACCTCTCTTATTTTCCGGCCAGCATGTTCTTCTCGGCTCATATGATAAAATCCGTCTTTTATTCTCATTTATGCACATTTAAATGAAAAATGGGAAATCTGCTTAGATACACGACGCAGCTCCTTCAATACTTCCCCTAGTCATTCAAATAATGTACTGTATTAATAAATTAATAAAATAGTTGTTTATTATATGATCTATCAGGAACCATCAGTATAAAGTATGTGACATTTATGCAGGAGTGGAATGTTAGGGAAATCGAAAAAATGTATTGTGTATAAAAAAAGAAGTATTATTCCTTATTATAAACACTATTCATATTATTGTTCCTTATTGTTAAAACTATTTATTCCTTGTAAATAACACCATTGGGATAGGCAAATCGCAACAGGATTCGGCAAAAGTGAAAAGCAACCGGTTATTCATCACTTTCACTCAGAAAAAATATTTTGCTACTCTGTATCGCCAGCTCGCCTGCTTGACTTCAAGAGGATTCCTTTTTCTCGACTAAATGTCGTTCATGAACAGCCACGAATAAGCAAGCATACTTGCCCGGAAAGCAGGAGATCCGGGTTCGATTCCCTGAGATAGTAAGATTTTTTTTATATTCTTTTCCCTTACATTTTCTGGATAAAATTAACGTGGGATTAAATACCATAACCAAAATCAGTAGTTAATTATTATTATTTTTTTAAGTTGTGATGTTTAATCCCACATTAATTTTAAACAATTAATGCAAGGGAATAGAATAAAAAATCTAAACTGTCTCAGCCAGGACTCGAACCTGGATCTCCTTCTATCCGGGCAAGAATGCTAGCCATTTCACCACCGAGGGATAATTTATTTTATATTGAAAAGAGAGAAGGCTATGTTGGAGCACGGCTAAATTTACCACCAACTAGTAGCAAGTAATGCCCTTGCCGCTACTGCAAGTAGTAGGAGAAGGGCAAAGGAGTTAGCATATGTAGAGAGCCCTTACAGGACTGTGACGGCTGTAGAACGTGTACAGGCTGTAAACACTACCTGTACCTCCCCCATCCGAAGAGGTAGCAGCCCAGCTGCGAGGTACAAATAGCAGCCGATACGAGAGAGCAGCGCACCCTGGCCGGCGAGGACGGGAGGTACTAGCCTCCGCTGTTGCCGGCTCTACCTACCCAAGCTTACCTCTCCCCACCAGGTCAAGCCCCTTCCTGTCACCTACCTCACGCCAATCATACCTACAATCATTTTAATATTTCTACATTTATGATCTAGTCTACAGGGACAAAAGGAAAAAAAAAAAAAAAAATAGGAGCCTTAATCGTTTATCCCACGCAACAAAAGAAATGATTTGCTCCCCATTGAATCCGTTAAGGACAAAGGACGGAAACAAAAGTAATAAGAGGGATTTGGCCGGGGATCCGGTCTTGGGGTTTGAATAAATATGTAACTAATTTGTATACAAAAGGGTTTTTATCATAGCCAAAATTTCGGGGCTTCTTCAGGGTAAATAGGGGTGATGGAGGGATAGAGTCACCTGTTTTAGGGTAACTGAACCATTGCTTAGTTACAGTCATGATTTTGTAGTAGTACAGTTGCAGGGGTTCGATCAAGGTTGATCTAAAAAATACAACTGGCGAGTTTTTTGACCGTAGATATTATTATTAGATGATTTTAGTTGGGGTACGGTCAAGGTAGATCCAAAAAAAAAAATTTTTAAAAAGTGTATTTTATTAAAGATGATAATGCCAACGTTTAGGCTTACATTGTGAACGCTCGCCTCTTATACCTTCTTTAATTTTACGCTCGTGCACTCCGTTTTTCCGTCCGTAATCCACCGGATATTAGAAAGAACACACTTTCATTTCACTGAGACTCTTCTTATAATATATTTCGTTATAATGTCATATTAGTCAAAGTGTTATACTGAGTATAAGGCACTTTGGAGGGGAGAACTGAGGGAAGCCGCTCAACCATCCTAGTTAATTATTAGATGGTTTTAGTTGGGGTTCCGTCAAGGTAGATCCAAAAATTTTTTTTTTAAAAAGTGTATTTTTTTAAAGATGATAATGCCAACGTTTAGGCTTACATTTTGCGAATTTGCGAATAGATACTTCACTGGAGACTTTAGTCTCCAATCCAGATATTGATACATCTGGGGGGTGTATGAATTGTGGGTGAGCGTGTGGGGGAATGACGTCGACTCGGAGTAGAGTGACAACCACAATCCTCTCAACTTGAACAGGGNAAAAAAAAAAAAAAACTATATAATTTACAAGTAGAGAATTTGTTAGGGGGTCAAAGCTCCAAAAATTCTCTCTAATTTATCTATTTGTGGAGAAACATGTATTACGTCAGAAGCAAAAACAAATATGCCGTACATATTCTTGTATACAGTGTCAAGTTATCCTAATTAGCAATTAATCTCTTGTTATTCTAATTAGCATCTTCCAGAAATATCACTAAAAATAGTAGTGATTTTATTTCGACCATAGAGGTGACGGAAATAAAATATTCCTTGTCAGAGTAAATTTGCGTTATTTCTTCAATTTTTAAAATTATTTTGATTTACTTCAAAGCAGAATTTATTCAAAGATCAGATAATTCATTAAAAAAAAAAAATACTCAGAATGCGTGTATATTCATCAGGCGTTTGATGAAATATTAAATCGTTTATAGTCGGAAATGAATCATTTGTATTATCATCATTTATCTCTTACATCGAACAAATATTCATCTACGTTTTCAAACTGTCATATTTCATCATATGCAATGACAAATTGCTTTATATTCTTCTTTTTCAGAATTCGTCACCGTTTGTTGACGTCCCGGTTCTCGTCTGGAAATTTAAAAAGCACACTACTATCCATCTGAAATTTGTCAATGTTTTATAGCTTAAATAATTTTAATGGTAATATTATATATTATAAGAAAAAGAAGAAAGTAAGGAAAAACATGAAATACGTTATGTTAGTGCTTAATTTTGTTATTGTTACTATTTTTTAAGGGCAATGAACTGCTTCGATCATCACTGTCCAAAACAAAAGAAAACCAGTGAACAAAGGAAGGAAGACACCATGGACAACGTTCGAGAATTACACCTTTGGGTGTTAATAATGTATAAGAAGGGTGCATTTAGGTGGTAAAGAAGAAATGAAATAAAATAATATAAATGTATAATTGGATGTAAGAGAAAAATAATCATAGGCAATATAATGGGGAATCTTGATGACGGGTAATTGATGAGGCTAGTTATGGAAATCCGGGAATGATACTTCATATGTATGTATCATAAGTATGTAATGATACTTCATTCAATATGTACGGCTTATTTTCCAGAAAGGGAAAACTGGCCATAAGCTTACCAGTAACTTACAGTATACCACCATAAACTAACTTGAGACATGGGTGGGAGTCGAACCAAACTTACTTCTGCAGGGTTAAGTACGAAATCTTTACTTTTCTCTCTTAATGTTATTAAATCTTTACATTACTTATCTTTATATTAGGGTTCTCCGAAACCATTTTCATAACTTTGCCGCCATGACTATGGTGGGGGAGGGGGGGATTGGATAACTATGATCACTGCCACAATACTACATGATGGAATCATTGTTCCCAATATTCCTCAGCTGATGAAATAATTGTTAAGAGAATTGGAATTTAAAAAAAATTACATACTGTATCTAATAAAAATTAAAAGTTTTAAAAATATTTTAGAACAAAATGCAATATTTTTCTCATATAACCATTTTTAGTAGCATTAACAGACTATTCCTACATGCTAAAGGGCAGATGGAAGAAATAAGATGAATGATTATATGTTTATATATTTATTTATTTTGCTGTTTTCACAACATAATTGTTTTCTTTTATTTGTAAGCATTGAACAAAAGTTGGAAAAACTTTTCTATTTAAAAATAAATCCTTTTTATGTAAAGGGTATGTGGGTGTGTACGTGCGTGTAGGCTTAACGTGAAGATAAAAACATATCAAACTAAAGTTTTAAAGAAATTTAAGCTTTAACACTTTAGTAACCGAGTTTAACGATCACAGAAGAGTTAAGCCGTTAAAAAGTGTAATGATAATCTCCAAGGAGTAATAAGTTTTGGCGAATTGTTTTTTTTTTAATATGAAAAATCACTTTTCCATCAAAGGTATGAATGATGAAAAGTTCTGAAAGGTCTTCCATCTATAACCATCAATCGACAACAATGTGGAAACTTAAAAGACCATGCCAGTGATTTTACAATACCACAAAATGAAGATTAAGCTGATAGCATTATCAGTTATCGTCTTCGTATTCACAAAGAACCTCTCACAGGGCGTAAAATAGATACAGACGATGCATTATCAAATGGTGACCTAGAAATATCAAATTATTGTTGTTGGGTGCACTCAAGAATGTCATGAGCGACTTCTGCATTTACCAAAGATTAACAGGAACCAAGTGGGAGAATAAAAAGAGGGGGAAGTACTCAGCTACTGTAGTTATATTCTTAAATATATACTCTTATAACCTTTCACCTTACAAATTTTCTAGTATATAAATTTTAGAANTAACATACACACAAAATTAAATAAATTGTATTTTAAAATATTATAAATAGAGATTACTGACATTAAATAACATAAATCGGTCTATATATTCCGTTCTGTAACAGAGACATGCGTTAAAGAAAGAAGGGACACGTGGCCTGGCTGTCCCTCGGATGCCATGCATATTGACCATCTGTAGGGCGGTAGGACAAAGAAGGGACACGACTGGGATTTTGGCGGGGGCAGTGGCGATTTCCCACCGGGGCATTCGGAATTCCGCTACTTGGCGCCCCCCTTGCGTGCAAAGACGAGCTAGGAGTAAGGGAAGGAGGGAGAGGACTCAAACAAAGACTGTTGACGCATGACTAACCCCCCTCTCTCTTGTCCCTGCATGAATATAGTGTGAGAAAAAGTTGGAAGATCGGTGAAATGAGGATGTTTTCCTTCAGGCAAAATTTACCTAAATACAGAACAGAACCATGATTTAACAAATTTTACTTTATGAGGAGTGGTTAGTCAGGAATTCGAACTTCGGAGCTGAAGATGATTTTAGTTGGGGTTCGGTCAAGGTAGATCTAAAAAAAATACAAATTTAACAAAAGAGTATTTTTATCTTTAAAGATTATCTGCCAACGTTTCGGCTTACACTGTAAGCCATCTTCAGGGCTACCTATCATAAGAGGAGACAGGACTTCCTGTCCCTAAGTTCACATTTCCATGACTAGAAATGTGAACTTAGGGACAGGACGTCCTCTCTCATCTTCATGTTAGCCCTGAAGATGGCTTACAATGTAAGCCGAAACGTTGACAGATAATCCTTTATTAAAAAATACATTTTTTAAATTTGTGTTTTTTTGGATTTACCTTGACCGAACCCCAACTAAAATCATCTTAGAAGAATATCTACGGTCAACAAACTCTCCTTTCGGAGCTGTAGATTTAAAAAACATATTTATAGAAAAGAAAAAAAAATTAAAAGTAATTTGAATCGTACAGGGAGCCAGAAAAAATCTCACTACCTCAGACTCGAATCGAACCCGGGTCTCTTACTTTCCGGTTGTTTTGATTTTTTTTTTCTTTTCGCAAACGTGTTTCGGCCTAAATTTCAGGTCATCATCAGGGATCTAGACCATGAAATGGGATCCCAGTCATCAAAATGGGATCCTGGTGATACTACGTCCCCACTCGCCTTCATGATAACCCTGAAGATGGCTTACAATGTAAGCCGAAACGTTGGTAGATAATTTTAAAAAATTCACATTTTTTAAAATTGTATTTCTTGGATCCATATTGACCGAATTTCAACAAAAAAAAAAACATCTAATAGTAATATATAAACATGCCAATTTGTTATAATACAACACATGAATAAATAAATGAATCTGTGTTCAGCTGATTAATGAAATATATAAAATCCATAAAAACCAAAACTGTTTCTATGTTATTTTTATATATATTTCTTGTTTTTTTTTTTTTTTTGTGTTTTATACTCAGCCCTGAAATTTAGGCCGAAATGTTGGTTAAAAAATCAAACTTTTTTGTTTACAAATCTGTTTTAATTTTTCAGCCTTAAGCACCCACGACCGAATCCCTGATTAATCTCCCATCATAAATCTCTATGTTAACCTAGTTACGTCCAAATTAAATTTATTTCATATGTATTTACAAACTGCCTTTTAAATAGAAGTAAATATCTTCCGATCACTCTAATGAATTATTGGAGAAGCTCAAATCAGTCGTCTCTACAAATTTGATTATGCTAATGNGATATTCGGAATTAATAATTTCCCGCATTGTTTTGTTTATGTCGTCAGTCCATTTAAGCAGCTCTTCATAATGCAATTTTTTTGCCTTATTAATCCATTTCTTATATGTTTTTTATTTAGGTAAATAGAAAAATTGACTGGGCCATGATTTCTCTAGCAATATTATTTTTTGCTCTAACATTAGACAGAGTGTTTGTTGACACAAGTCATATGATAAGAAAATCCGGTCTCTGTGATGCCTGTATTTACTTTATTTATTATTCCCTTGTAAAGTTTGACAGACTAGTCGACAGCTGTTTCCATTCCCTTAGCTACACGAGTTGTGGAGGTTTTATCTATCAAAATGTCCGATAAATTCTTCTGGCCTGGGGCTTACAAAATGATTATTTACATTAAAATCGTCTGTTAGTATCACCTTAATGTTTTCAGTTTAATAATTTTTTTTTAAACACTGATCCAAGTGGTCAATAATTACTTTATTTATTTATTTATTATTTACTAACTATATAATGATAATTTTTTTTAAAATTTACTCCAAGGAGTAATTCGATCATTTTAAGCTAAAAATCAAATATTCTTCTACACTTCTCATCCAATTTGTCAATAGATTTTACGTTGTAATTGTTTACAAACCCTCTCTTATCAATATGCGAACGGCTCCATGTTTGCCATGCTCTCAACAAGAATTAATTAGCAGTATATATCAATGTATATCCAAATATATTCCTGTTTGTTAAGAACTCATTCAGGCAAATTATTACAAATTTATAGTTGTAACTTTTATAAAGATATTTTATTCTTCTACGTCGTTTGTCAGACTTTTATACACACACACACATTTACATAAATGGACCATATTTTTAGTTTCTCCTATGTAGGATCAGTGAAGACAATAGTATAATATGTTACTACAGCAGAGTCTAAGTTATTTTATTCCTGTAATTTAGAGCCATTTATTGTTTTTATTATATTATTTATTAATTTCTCTTAATGATTTTTATTTAAATTTTTTTACATACTTTAGACTGACTCTAGGGGTTCTTTGACTTTCAGGAGGAGCTGTGAGTTCTTTTTATATCCTTTGCAAGTATCTTTAATTTTTAGAACAACTGTGAAATGTGCTCTGTTCTGTTTCAGTAACTGTGAAAAAAGAGCCACCAGTCGATATCCTTTGAGAGGGAGACCTGGGTAAGTCCACCATCACATTAATTTCAATATATTCATGTATCAAATGTAGAAATATTCTACCACACATACTAAACATTTGAAAATTTACTCTAAGATGTTATGAAGAATTATGAATGAGTTTTAACCAGTTAGACAAGATCAGCATAATAAATGAATAATCTCATCTTGAGTGGGAGATGTCAGCGAAAGAAGGTGAACTAACTCTTGGGTGAGGTAACCCGGTGAACAGAAGCACAAATGCCACCCGCTCCCACCTGACATTCACTGAAACAAGTGACGACTCCCACCGGTTCCCTACCTAATTTCCCATAGTCCACAGCTGGAATTAAACCAGGACGACGCTGTGTCGTTAGAGGGTTCATCGAGCCGTGACTTGTATAGTACGGTGGTCAGACGAACCCGTCTGCTCCACCGCCTGTATCAGCCGATAGAGAGGGGAGAGATAAGTAGGAATTAGACGACCCCCCTCCTACTAGCAAAATTCTTTTTGTAAAAAAAACCCCATCCACCCTAAAAAAAAGAAAAAAAAAGTATA
>KZ808742.1:36331-48656 GCA_000696205.2 Oncopeltus fasciatus
TGTTTTATTTTAATTAATTTTTTTTAATATTGAGTGAACTACTTTCCCTCTTCTAGTGTACCGTCTTTCTAGACTATAAACGGCGCTTAACATATACTATCCGCAATACATAGACGAAATGCCTGTAACACCTGTTGAGGAACTCATGGTTGAAGGAGTTATTATGTTGTGCTCGTAATACTAGTTGCATTGATAAACGAACTACAAATATAAATAAATATATATATATATATCTTTACCTTGAGAAAATTCTGCTGTACCAGTTTTAACTCAAGAAAATCAAGCTGTAGCAGATTTACCTCAAGGAAATCAAGCTGTAGAAGATTTATCTTAAGGAAATCAAGCTGTAGCAGATTTACCTCAAGGAAATCAAGCTGTAGAAGATTTACCTTAAGATAATCAAGCAGTAGCAAATTTATCTTAAGGAAATCATGCTATAGCAAATTTATCTGAAGTAAATAAACCTTTAGCAGATTTTTCTTAAGGAAATCAAGCTGTAGTAAATTTGCCTTAAGGAAATCAAGCTATAGCAGATTTACCTCAAGGAAATCAAGCTGTAACAGATTTACCTCAAGGAAATCAAGCTATAGCAGATTTTTCTTAAGGAAATCAAGCTGTAGCAGATTTACCTTAAAAAAATCATGCTATAGCAGATTTATCTTAAGAAAACCATACCACCATGAATGTAGTAGATTTAACATCTTTGCCCGTGAGACGTTGTAAAGTAAAATAAATTGATAATGAAGCCAGTGTTGATGCGAGCCAGATATTTTCTTACTTGTGCACAAAAATATCCGCTTCAGTTTCTCTTCCGTGTATTCAGGACGCACATTAAAACTTATCTGTTAGCAGATTGATCAGGTTGCTTTGGACCACAGTAAATGAACAAGTTCTTGAAAATCAATAAAGAGCGGCGCGTTACCTCCTCAACTGTTACAATAAGCAAATAGGTCACGCCACAGTTGTCTGCATAGAGGTCGTAAAGTAACATTTTTATTTTTACTTGTTGTTTTTAAACCTAGTATCCGTACCATTAATGTTGAAACCATTACGCTACTTTTGATAATGATAGGAGATCATAAAAATTTTGTAAGAAAAAAAATGTGCATACATATTTATATAAATATACACGATCTAGTTGAGATTATGGCTGAATTCGGTGCTTAATAAATAATCAAAAGTCCATGTCCAAATATCTTTGTTATAATTAATTGCGAAAAGTATAAATGAAACATTTGAGCGTAAAATATAAATATACAATGTTGTAACATTTATAATATATTAAATGTCGATAGCAGAAATATATGGTATACAAGGGAGGAATTAGAAATTTTACCTTTCTTCTTTAAATATCTTTCCGGCTTGTAAAATCCAATTGATCGTTAACTCCTATTTAATGAAATACGGAAAATCTGCTCATTTTACACGACGGCCTGTTTTTGTCATGTGAATAATTAATTAATAGTTCTATAATTAATATTTTTAATGAGTAATATAATTTTATTTATTAGGTAGATTACAGTAAATGCCTAATTCGACCTTGAAAATCAAAAGGATTACACAAAATAATGTATGTCACTGAGGATNGCCTTTAAACGGGACATTTTCATCATTAGTGTATTCATAATTTATCTTGCCCTAACGATAATTTCATCAAACTCTTATCAAGCATTTTTATTAATATATTTTTGCCCAGGTGGAGACTACCATAATAATAAATTAAATTGAAGAACTTAGGTCTGACTCTATATACGTTATCACTTAAGATCCTAATTTTATAACATATTTTTCTAGTTCTCTAGTTCTTGGTTCATAATACAATATGCATCAGAAAATCCACTGAAAATGTTGAAGGTACAATAAAAAATTGAATCTCACCTTAATGATATCAATCATTCAGCACGTTCAAATTCCAATTTTACCTGAAACAAAATATAATATTTCAAAGAAGAGTAGCTATAAAAGAACAATAAATAATTTGACATCAAAATTTCATGCAAATACTGATATGCGAGCAAATGAACAAAACTTAGAAAGAACCTTCAAATAAAAGTTGTTGCACACATCTTAAAGTCAACAAAAGCAAGTTCAGTGACTGAAAATATTCAGTGTCGCGAACAGTTTGTTTCTCTTTGAAGCCTTTATAACCATTGAAATTTTATTCATACATTCATGAAGGTAGAGAAGAATATATCTCTACAAACTTCGGGCGAAAGCAATGTCAGGAATCCTATTTACTAAATTATTCGACAAGAGCTTATTTATCGACATAATTAATGTTTTATGGTTCCATTGCTGATGTGTGCTATGCGATAGTAAACATTATTCAATGAAACCAGTCAAAGAAAAATGAAGTTTGTCGCATCCAACGAATTCAGTCATGTAAGCACAATGTGAGTAACTTAGTACTCAATCCTATTATTCCTATATTCCGCATTAAATTGAATAATGAACAGCGTATGAAAGAGCATGTTTGGATAGATGGAAGCCAGAACTCTTGGTCAATTTTGACCAAACCCTTAACATCCTTTCTCTTTTCTTGCCTATTTAGAAATTTGGTGGGGTCATTGCATTCAACCTGTTAGTAATATGCTTACAGGTTAATATAGTTTTGAAGAAACCATTGATTTATTACAGACTTACTCAGGTTGTTATTTATGATTTTTTTAAATATTTATTTTATAGAAATAAGTCATGGAGTCAATTAGCCCATAGAAGCTGTGTAAACTAAACCTATTTCCCATGTCTGATAGTTCCTCATGTACTGATAAGGCCATGATAGGCACCTTTTCTCTCTAAACTGTTACTTACGCCCCTAATTTTGATAGTAATTTTGATTTTTGCTTTAGAAGAAACTGGAGGAGGGTTCATCTCTTTCTCTCAAAACAATTAGATCATTTAAAATAATTTAATTATTTTAATTAATTTATTTTAATAATAATCTTAAGTCGTATCCATGATTATGCTGTAAATAGCTGATTACTTTTTCGAGACAGGGGGAGTTTTAAATATATTTAAATAGACTTACATTTCATATTTTATCTTATTTGAAAACATCGTAATTGATATATAATTTTATTTGGAGTTAAGTACACTTGTATAAGATTTCGTAAAAGATTTAACCTTGTATCGATACTCCATCTTAAGCTACACCAAGAAAAGGTTAAAGGAGTCATCATCGTATAGGGTATGTAAACGACAAGAAAAATACAAGATTTTAAATTCAATTAGCCCGATCACTTATATTTAACAAAAGAACCTCTTAATATAGATTCAATTTTTTTGCGATTTGAAACAGAATCGGTAGATATAGTTTTTGCGATGAAGCAATTCAAAAACTTTTAGCCAATTTTCCGAACATGAAAGATTTAAGCTAATATTAATGTTTTATCATATTTGATTGCCTTTTTATCTTAAATAACATTTCTGATATATTATTGAAGTAAACTTTATTCAACAATTTAACATTTTGGAAGGAAGTAGGGGAAAAGGGTTTTGTCGAATCAGGAAGTTCACTTTTCACAACCAGGCTACTCAAATTGAAATAAACCATTAATTTAATAAATATTATTTTATATATACAACAAAATGCACATTAGGGGTGTTTTGCCATCTTTAAAGGGCCAGGGCCAGACATATTCATTTTCTCGTACCTCCTGAAATGGAGTTACATATAAATAAATTATAAAGAAGTACACACTAATCTACAATAGCCTTTTCGTTTCTTGATTATTTCCTGAGATTAAATTTGTTGGAACTTGGAGGTAAAATTTGTAAATAGCTACTCCGAGACTAAACCTACAGGGGCTGGATTTTAACCTCCTCTTCAAATTGGTTTAAATCTACACTTTTCTTTGCTACATTATTGTTGTATACATATAAAGATAAACATATATATCGCATAAGTGAGATGTGCCAAATTTCATTTAGAAAACAAGTGATTAGGAAGTCTAAATACTAAATTGATAGTTCAGAAAAACCCCCACTTTTAGACATATAAATAAACACATATTNTATACAATTTTGTATGTATGTGATATATATATATATATATATATATATATATATATATATATATATATATATAAATATATATTGTATTTCTGAATTTTAGTAGCGGGAAAACTTTAGATGTTAAAAGTAAACGAAATTAAATTGTAAGTTACCCTGATACTTGTAAAAAATTCAGAAATCATGTTGTTTTTTTTTTATGTGGTTCGGAAAAATTTATGGAGTATTTCTAGAAAAAGAATTCTAATTAATACGGACACAATTACCAAATAATCAGAAAGAAGAACTATTCAAACTTTCAATTATTTTAAACGGATTTAATTCAGCTGGAAATAGACTGATTGGGAAGAAGAAAACCCCGTTTTTAATATAAATCATGATTTGAATCGTATATAGGTTAGCTTTATTTACGCGGGGGCGGCTTCATCAGAAATCCCCTAGAAGGATCCAATCAGGGAGGATCTGTGCTGATCTCTATTGCAAATGCACAATCTGAAGCTTTCCTTTTGTAATGCATCATTTGCATTCATTAAAGTGAGTAGCAGATCTACTTGAAATCCAGACATGTCCTTCATTTCTCTATGTGTTTCCTTAACTGGTAATTTATAGTAAACAAGGTTATGAGTGTTGTGAAAACCAAATTTTGTGTTTCAAAATGTGGATTAATAAAAAAAATATTCGTAGGTGAATATTAAAAATAATACAGAAGAATTAAAAAGAAAAATTAAGCGAATCTGACTCTGAATTGATTCTTAAATCGTATATATCTCTACAGTCAAAAACATCTTTATACATTCTAGAATACCAAGGTAGACTATTACTACATAGAGGAGCAATAAAATTCAAATCTCGTCGGGACATACCCTCTAGAATATGTAAAGGAGATTAAATTGGCCCTTAGAGAGTATTTTTCCGCAATAACGTTTATAAAATATTGGAAGATTTAAGGGATGAGATTCGTTATCTAATCTTCATTATTCGGGTTGGAAATTTAGGTTCTCTTAACCACTTATAAAAACATTTAGAAATCTTGTTTTTATTATGAATTTATGGAGTCTCTCTTGAATATGAATTTTAATTAAAAGTAAATTACACTACTGAAAATCTACAGATATTTAGCAACGATAGATTATAATGCAGACTGAAAAATATGTAGTCTCCCTCCAACGGATGGGAATTTTTTTTTTAAATAACCATTTTTGAATGTTGCCTTATTTAACAAAATCGTCAACTGAACCGCGTTGGAATTAAAATCACATGTTTATCACAAAAAGGTCATACCACCTCCCATCTTAATATCCTACGTTTGGTCATGTTTTTCTCATCTTAATTGATCACAAATGATGTGTATGATAATGCATATGTATGATAATTTGATGAAGCTTTGGATCGGAGTGGTTTTTCTAATGGAACATGGCTGCTTCGGAGGAATGTCATATGAGAATGAGAGGAATGACGTTTTTATGACGCATTATACGTGATATTATTGTCCAACCTACCAGACTGCTCAATAGACTACCGCTAAGCCCATCTGAAATTTCTCGAAAAAATTTTAGTTTGTTATTACATGTGGACTGTCCACACCTATTTACTGCCATCACTTGGCCAATTATCTTGGAACGAATATATATTTATCTATATTCTACATTTTTGTCTTCATATTCCACTGTTATGAGGTAAATGAAGACAAAAATAACAGTGGATAAATTTTTACAGTGGTAAACTTATACTGTATTGTTCCAACAAAATTATGTACTAGGGAGACTATTGTTTCAACTGGACCTTTTGCCCCACAAAAACTTTTCCAAAAAATGTATACAACCTGCAATAAGTGGAAGCGTTAACTCTTGATATAGGTGCCAAAGTTCCGGGCAACTTCAACTTAATCTCCAAAGGAACTTTGGTCCTCGAAGTACAACATTCCAGATTAGTCAGTCATCCACTGGCGCCCAGGATCCTCCAGTTCTACCTTAAGATTATTATGGGAGTTTCAGGGTGATCAATTTCAAAAATTCAAAACTTCCACCATATCATGGAGAATTCAACATCGGGGAGGGATTGATTGATTGAAGAATTGTCACTAATTTTGTATGATAACTGTATCTCAGTAATTTAGGATTAAATTGAGTATTCTTTTTATTCGAACACTCGCGAACGAATGCTGTTCGTTATGTTGTCCCTGAATTTCATTGAAGTGCAATACAGTGGTTATCCTGGCTGTGTTATTGGATGGGAAACAAGGAGTATGGACCATCCTCTAAATATATCCTTGTATGAGTGTGTCACTATAACGTGGTCAAATCTTCCAGATTATAGTTTTGTTGCAGCTTTTTTGTTTTAAAATTTATTCATTTATTTTTTAATCTAAGATCTGTCTTGGTGATGAAACATTCGAAAAAAAAAAAACCTTTATTTTGGGGAAAAAATATTCACGTTTCAAATTAGATGACAGTTTGGTTCTCCGCATATTCACAGCTAAATATTATTCAAGGAATTCAGATCCTGTTTTTTTATTAGTTTAAAAATCATTATAGCCTTCAAATCAGAAATTATTAATAGTTGTTCTTGCGTTTCATCATGTATTAAAGTGTAACAATAAAGTTGTTTTGATCTCTACCATTTTTTATGGCAGAAAATATATCATCTTTTGTCTTCTGGAGGGAGGAGGTGGTGGTGTTCCTGCAAATGTCAATATTCATTAGGACTGTAGAGGACAATATTCCTTTAACAAGTCCTGTTCAATTTTGTAATTTATTAATTTAAAAAAATATATGTCTACTAGCTTTATTATTTACATACACATTTGTTTCTTATGTTTTACTATTTATAGTATGTTTTGCTAATGTGTTTATATTACTGGCATTCTGCTTAGTATTAGCTTGAGTATGACGCTTGAGCATCGAATTGAGCAGTACAATACAAATAATTAAAAGCTAAATGACCGTATAATTTATTGATTCTTAAGGAAAATCTCCTGCAATTTCTTCTGAATTAAATAACTTAAACTTATTAAAAACGTATAAAAAAAAATCTGAGCTTGCCAGCATTGTAAACCAAGCTTTTCGATAAAGATTATATTGGAATTATATTAGTCACAATGAAATGATTGAATTTTAAAATTATACGTGACGATAAAAGTATGCAGGTGTAATTTATAAAAGTCATTGCTTTTTTAGGAAAATTACTTTCAAAATAAGTTTATTTTTATTACGATTGTATAAAACCTCCCATATTTTATCGATCTAGCTAAGAGATTTTTCAAACATATTTTCAGCTCGTTTAATACATTAAGCCAGATTTACCAACTTTTACTTGTTTATCAAGAGTTATCTGTAATAAAGTATGTATTATACGAGTCAATGTCATCAATGGATTTGGTTTGAATATTGTAGAGTTAAAGAAAGCCTAGGCCATTATTTTTTATTAATTTTATAATATGCAAAAATACAAAGAACTGCATTAGAAGATTAAAATTAAATTAATTGAGGCCAGCGCATTTAAAAAAAAAAAAAAGTCTGAGCGTATAAATTGTTATTTTTTTAAAATCTGAGTCTATACGTATATATGAGTGTTTTGTGTGTGCACAGCCTTACTAAAACCCTGTCTTTCCCAATCAAGAATCCTTACACTTTTCACGGATTATTATTGAGGTTAGAGACAGTAAAGCATGTGGACTGGGGCCCTCCATAGAGTTTAACTTGGCGGAAAAGCCCTTTGTGCTAAGAAAACGGTCGACTGCCCACGCCAGCTTGCTTCTACTCATGACGAGCTTCTCCAGATATATCAACAAAACTCTTCCCAAATATTCCCGATTAGAGTTCGAAGCATCTGATTATCTTCAGGAAAACCAGATAAATCTTCCGGTTAATTATGGATAGATGAAAAAAAAAAAAAAAAAGTGCACACCCCTCCCGGAAAGATGCTGTACCAGGCTCATAAATGGTAAAAGCAACTCAGTGAAATAAAACTTAATTAAAGCTCAGGAAGAAAAAAATGAAATTAGGAAAAGCTCGTTTTACTTATGTGTTTATCATACATTTAAACATGATTAGAGAAGAAATGATGAAGGAACGATTAAATGCAGCTTTAAACAATTACCTACTGTTAAAATCTGCACAAAGAATGTTGGGAATGAACCACTTATCTGTCCTACATTACTTTTTCACTTCCGATTTAACCACTTAACGCTATGAATGGAGTGGCTATTTAAGGGTAGACTACCAATGGTATGTACTGTATTTATTTATTAATGTAACACTGTGTAGTAGCTAGAAGGCATGGGGAGCCATTTGCCACTAGGAATGGTAGTCGATTGATGGGTTTAAGTAATGAGTTCTCATTACGGATCGATAACACCTTCTTCCAGCATATTTACAAGGAGTAAGCCAGGCTTTCGATGGTCTATTCAGGATTAGACCATTGGAAAACAAGCAAGTGGTCCTGAAGTGCAGGGTGTTAGGGTGTTCAGGAGTGTGAATGTGGAAGTGATAACGACTTTGTGCGGGTCGAGGTAGTAGGTTGGTATAGCAGTGCAGAAGAGATGTGGAATTCTCATTATGAGGTCTTCCTCGTGGTCAGATGTAATTTGTACTTTATAAAATATTAGAGCCTTTAATCGATCAAGACTGGAGGTTGTATAACTGAACCACAGCACAAGTATCGGTACTTAAAGGCCAAATAATTCACGAGGTTGCCACAGAGGGGCTATGTGTGGAGATGTCTCTTAGGAAACCAAAGTGGAGTTGGGTTGAGGTCTCGGAACTTTCGAAGTGAAAGAGGGGTGCGAACAAATGCTGGTTGGCGGCTCATAAAAGGGATTAAGGAGTTGTCTACCAAAGGTTAAACAAGCAGGCGAAGGAAATAGTCAGTAGGCAAAATAATGAATCCTGGAAGATCTGCTGTAGAAGAACTGATAGTACCACTGGATTCAACTAGGTCATGGAAACATGGCGGGCTCTGAAGTCAGCGAAGCATGGCATTCCCCAAGTCAGGGAGACATTGTGCGGCCGGCTCAATTACTGATTGGCCGATGGCCGATCAGTGATGACGAATGGAAAGTGCTAAAAGGACTTGTTAAGGGAAGACAGAGGTACATTATTTATTTCTCCAAGGCATATTTCTCATCCTCAGAACACTCGACTTGTTCAAATGGAGATGATACGGGAGATCAGTAGAGCGAAAAATGGTTGGAATTTTTTGGAATATGGGTTCCTGAGAGAATAAATCAGTGACATCTGAGGTGTTACGACCCACGGCTGTTATGCTGTCCACTACACCACTGAAGATAGCTAGATAATCTCTTCTACTCCCCGCACTTTACTCCGAGTCTAAACTCCCCAAGTAAGACGAATATATCGTCTTGCGCTCGATGGAGCTAACATTGTCGGCTTTTTTGTTAGACTCTCGTTTTTTTCCTATATTTATTTTTTGAACACTGATTTTAGTTGGGGTATTTTATCCCATGTTAAATTTTATACAAGATACATTTATAACTGTAGGAGACCCGGGTTCGAGTCCAGGCTGAGGTAGTAAGATTTTTTATTCTAACTCCCTTTGCACTTCTTGTACAAAATTCGTTAAAATCTTCCTTTAGGGGCACCATTGAATCCTTTCGGGAAAAAAATTACTTTTTCAATAAATAAAAGCTAGTCCGGAGCCAAAGATGTTTAGAATAGAATGACAACTTGCAGATAGCCTCACTCTCCCTGACCCTAAGTAAAAAGGGTTAAAATAAATAAATAAAATCTTCCTTTGTGCTTACATAATATTTTTAATGTATTTCATTTGCTAAAAATATATTGTGTGCTTTAGTGAAAATGTATGTGTGATTTTTTTTATTATTATTTAAGTGTTAGCCTTCCATTCAACCACTTAGGGTCATGGAGGAAGGGGCTATCTACAGGTTGCCATCCCATTCTAAACGACCATGGCTCAGGACAAGCTTTTAATTATAAATAAAAGATTGACCTGGGCGGGATTCGAACCCGCGGCGTCAGGATTGTGAGACCCGAACGGATCCCATGAGCTATCCCGGCGCCCCTTATTGACACTTTAAATTGTGTTATTGACATAGGTAATGATACTGGGCTTTGATACAGTAAAACGAGTTTTGGCTCCAGTATAGACATTTCCTATTTCTGAAGTTTTATTATTATATCACTGCATTTAATGTCCTCATCTATGGAATTGTTATTTCCTGAAGTAGTTTACTTCCTTAGATGAGCTGTCACCGGTAGACTGACCTCTTTAATCGGGAGGCCGGTCTTTTTCCTTTTAAAACTTAAGCTTTCTTAATTTTAATTAAAAAAATATTTAAAGGCTTAAGTTTAAAAAAAAGTTATTCTGAATTTTCTATTTTTTCCCTTTGGATCAATGAGGAATTGACTGGAAAGTATAGGATTTGTACCGTTACAAATTCTATACTAAAACTTAATTCTCTTTTGTGTTGGAAAGGAATTAGATAAAGGACTTTTGAACTCAACCCAATATTTTTGCTGAAAAAGAATCTAGTTAAAAAGCAGATTCTAAGACTTGTTCTGGAGTCTTGGCCTTATCTCTTGTTTGTACTCAGTCAAACTAAATCACAGGTAAGAAGGCACGTGCCCCTGAATAGTTCTAATTGTTTTTCTTTTTTAAGTTCATTGTTAACAAATATCTATTTTCCTCCGACAGCACAGTCACTAATAATAATAAATGGTCAATAATTTAAATCAATCTGTTAGACTTTCTATTCTTTAAAAAGTATTTCTTATTTAAGTAATGATATTGATTGTGGTATGTAATACCACGTTAAATTTTATACAATAAATGCAAAGGGAGCCAGAAAAAAAACAAAAAACGAGAGTCTAACAAATAGATGACAATGATAGCTCCTTCGAGTATAAGACGATATATTCGTCTTACTTGGAGGTTTAGACTCAAAGTTTTATGCGGCGAGTTGGAGAGATTACCTAACCTGCCTCGATGGTGTAGGAGTCAGCATACCTGCCCGCAAAATAGGATATCCGGGTTGGATTCCCACCTGGGGTAGCAAGATTTTTTAATTCTAATTCCTTGGCATTGTATAAAATATATCGTGGGATTACATAACACAATTAATAACATTATTTAAAATTTATTTTTATCCACATCTAAATTTTTCGCATTTGAGGTTCTATAGGATAACTTTTGGAAATTTTCACCATATTTTTTCTGACTCTTGTTTAGAGAAAACAGCATAAGTTAAGACGATTTTCTACTTTTTATTAAAAGTAGAGAAAAAATAACGTAAAAAACTAATTAAATTTCAAAAGCTAAATTTAAATGCTTAAGAAGCAGAATAAATGAAGTAGATTTTCTACTTTTTATTAAAAGTGGACAAAGATAAGTCTCTATAATTAATTAAATTATAAAAGCTGAAGAACAAAATTAAGGAAAAAGTTATTGTTGCTATTGATGACTGCGGTCAATTTGGCGGTGAGAAGTAAATAACATGTGTCTTTTACAAAAAAAGTTATAAAATATAAATGTTAAAAAATTGCATTTTACACCTATTATATTATATTTGCCATTTAACTCCTAAAGGAGTCAAAGTATTATTATTATTTTCTAATTTGACTCCAAGCCCTTACTCCGAATCGCTATATAACTCCTTTTTTTTTTTGGTTTTATGAAGCAACGATCTCAACTCATAATAAATCAATATCTAATTGATATTTCATTATTTCTCCGAAATCTGTTAATAAATTTGTTATAGCCTTAAATAATGTTTAGAGAAGTAGGGGAAAAGATTTAGAGAAAAACTAAATTGAAAATTTGGAAATATAATTTTAATATTTTGACGAAAATCCTCCTCTTACTCTTTTAAAAACAAATTGATATTTGACTTTCTTTTCCCAAAAAACTGAACAAATCCGTTTTTTGCTGATGCCCTCATACATATAGACGCCACCCCCCTCCCCTAACATACAATGTGTATGTATACCTCTCAGCGCGTGAGTATGTATTGAAGCGGAAAGTGTGACAGAGTGATCCTTCAAAGGTGTGCACCACCAGACAAGTGGGGTGGTATACAACAAGTGGTTGCCGGCGACAGAAGAAAGTCTTTGACTCCACACTGTAGCGACATCTAGTCGTATCCTCCCCCCCCCCCACATACAATGTGCATGTGTTCAGTGCGCGTGAGTATGTATTCAAGAGGAAAGTGTGACAGAGTTCTCCTCCAAAGGTGTGCACCACGAGACAAGTGGGGTAGTATACGACAAGTAGTTGCAGGCGACAGAAGAAAGTCTTGTACTCCATATTTGTAGCGACCTCTAGTCTTGTCCCCCCCCCC
>KZ808742.1:68821-84266 GCA_000696205.2 Oncopeltus fasciatus
CTTATATTTTTATATATATTATTTTATTGTGTAATCATTAGGGGTCCTAAGTAGTATAAGCAGCCAAAACATACTATTTCTTTGTTTAGCACTTTCCCAATCAAACCATTCTTGTTCTGTAAGTGCTTATGGGCCACCATTAGTCTTGTTAAGTGCTACAACGATGTTACAGACTCTTGATCATAAATCAAAATAACAGTGCAGGATCTTTCACAGATGCTTACATGGCTCCAATAAATGTAAAATTGTACTCGCTTATCTCCCTTCGTCATACAATTTAAACAATTTGTTATGGTCAAAAAGTTATAACCGTTGATATCTTTTCGAATTTATACGTTTTGTCTTTTGACTTTCATTCACCAATAATCTAATTATTGCAGTTTGAGATTACATATTGAATTCCCTGCTCATTGCTACAGGTAACATTGCAGTCATATATAATTACATAAAACACGTTATCGTTTTAAAAAAATTATTCAGATAAGATCGTAATGTTATCTGTTTCCACTAATGTAAACAGGCCTTTTTAAATTTAAGAGATCTTTTCGATTAATTTTTTTTAATGCATTGCAGTACATTTCAATAAAACTACAAATGTGTGAGAGTCAATTTCTCATAAACATTAATGCTGATGATGTTTATTTCCCCAAATTATTCATTGGAACGGCGCTAGTCTGACATTTATATGAAAATTACTTATATATAAAAATGGTGTTGATATTTAAAAAATTGTTTCTTCAATATCTGTTTTAAAAGAAGAGAAATAAAAAAATGTCATAAAAAATAGTATTTTATATTCTTACACAGTTAAACTTTCATATTTTGAAAATATTAGTATTTTAAAAACCAAGCGATATTATTAAGATGACATTTTAAATATTTATTTGAATTAAAAACAGTGAATATACTAAACCAGGAAAAAATTTCTAAGCGAAATTCGCTCTTTAGCATAGTTACCGTAGTAACTAAATTCTATATGAGAAAAATTCGCTCTTCCACACACCATTTGTGTTCAAATGAGTTCATCAATTTAAATAAATTTCACATAGGTTCCTATTTGCAAAAAAAAAAAAAAAAATGTAAAAGAAGGTTGAAGAACAAATCAGTTTAATTCTTTTACCTATAAATTTTACACACACACACACATAGTCTTTAGAAGAGTGAAATACATGGCTTTTAATTGTGTGAGTATAGGTAAAACCTAAAAGAAATACATGGTAATGCAGATACTAATTTTAATAATGCAGATTCCTGACACGACAAATTTGATTAATGTGTGTGAATCAACCAGTGCCTTCTGCTGACTGTATCTGCAGGTGATAGCTGACACAAATAACTCTACATCTTACGTAAGGAAATTTACTTCTTCTTTTATTCTGATTTGAAATACATTTTAGCAGAATGATTTGAAGCTGGTATAGTTTTAAACTGATGAAATTGAGTATATTTAAATTGGAGTAGCCAACCAAATTTCATTGAAGAAAATCTACTTACAGTAATGTTATCTACACTATTATAGTAAAAATATTCTAAAACGTTTAAACTACAAATTTGAGATAATTCATTGCAATAATTTTCGCAAATGGAAGTATAACTTTTCGATAGAACCGAGCGATCATTAGTTATTTTCAGTTGCTCATATTCAAACAAACAATAAATGAAATCGTTGAGCGAATCGTTAATAATTTGTGTCAATAAAACATCAAAATTAGTATGGTCATGAACACATATCTTGTTTTTCTGAATTATTGTAGACTTTGCAAAAATTGTTTCAGATTTTTGCTGAACTATCACCATTAATAAACGAAATAATATTCAGAAAATACAGATTGTAGAAAAAAAAAAAAGTAATCTAATTTTCTTTTTACTATTCTTGTTTGTCTTTCTAAATTAATAATAAACTTTATAATACTATACACTTTTTGTTTTTTTACTTTACATACAAATTTTATGGAATTGATACAACGATTCTTTGTCTAGACACTGAAGCATCTTTGCAATAAGGGAGGACTAATTTTACGTGATTAACTGATATTTTCTTATCTGTGTCAGAATGATAAAGAGACTTTGTTTAGTGACACGATTTGTTGAACTGCTGAACAAGTGCCGTTGAGTGGTATTTGATAAGACTGCAATATTCTTCAAGGAGTCCTACTTTCTACCATTCAATGTGAAATTTTAGTAATCTCTGCTACTATTCTAAACATATCGAAAAAGTATTTGTCTGTACACACACACACACATATNTCAGTTCGTAAAAACTCCTAATTGCGAATAAAATATTCGGCCGCGGATATTGTGGTCCTTAATCGGTGATTAAATACCACACAATATCCGTTACACACACACACATATATAAATAATAACAGGTGAGATAAACAGTGTAGTGAACATACAAAAAGAAAAAATTATAATGAGTAAATTTTTTTTTTTTTGTGTGTCACTACTCTTAAAGATGGTTTAAAAATACGTTATTTTTAGTTAATATATATTCGAAAATTAAAAGCACGACCTAAGTTGTCATTTCATTAACCCTTTCAGACCTGGCGTACACAAATGTACACAAAAAATATAAAATGTAAACTTTTTTTTTATAGAATCATTGGACACAAAAAAATAATTCAGGTCTGAAAGGGTTAAAGAATCGTAGAAATATTTTACAAGATGAGTCATGAATATGAATAGCCCGATATTCCTTTTGGGAAATTCACTAAGGTGAATCAACCGAAATAAAGGAAGAGAGACGACTACTCACACCCTAAGATATCACGCACCACGTTTGTCAGCTGATGTTTGGGTAAAGAAAATTAAGATAGTGCATCGAAGTGGGAGGAGGAAAGCTCAAGAATGTCTCTTTTGAAATAAGGGTTGTGGAAATTAAGAGTGAGTAAGGGTAGCTATTAAGTGATGTTAAGTAAAGTTGTTAGTTTATCATGATACGTAACTATCAAGATATTATAATCATCTCATCATATCAAGATAATATAATCATCTCATCATATCAAGATAATATGATCAATATAAATATATAAGTTCATATAACAATGAATGTCGAGAGCATCTCTAACTCTTCATGCCCGAAAATTCTAGTGCCTGCCTTCATTACTTCTTATCCCCATAGTTTTAAAGATAAAATTAATCGTATATTATTATTTATATCGCTGCGTAATGAAACACATTGGGGATTGTTTAGCCTAAGCTGATCTTACTTGAGAAATTTTCTCATATACCAGTATTAGAGAAGAAAGATTAAATTATATTTTCAATTATTTCCGAACGGCATAGAATTCATGTAGCCAAGAAATTAATTAAAGCTTTGATTGAAATAAAATGAATATTTTGTAGAAGGGAAAAAGAGATAGTTCCTTCTTTTCTGAGGGAATATAGATACTACCACACTGGCATCTCCCACAAACATGATAAAACATCATTCTTTGTCGTAATTTATTTCTACTAAAGCAGGAGATTTATTATTATTCTCATTTTTATGTAATGATTTGGTTAACGTAATGCAGACGACTCTGTTCTTTCATCGCTCCCATTGCCCTGGAGTTTAAACCGAAACGATGGCAATAATAAAAAATTTTTTGTTTACAAATTAGTTTCTATTTATTCATATCGCAAGACCGAATCCCCGTACAATCCTTCCTTAAGATATATTTCAAATGAAGATTAAAAAAAAATATAATTTAATTGTTTGAGCTTCTTTATGAAAAGGCTATTGGGAGTCTACCATTTATTATAAATTATTTTAAATCTCAGTATTACTAGTTCTAAGAATTTAAATGATTGAGAGATTTTTTTTTTTTTTTTTTACGAAACTCATAATAAGGTATTTATTAAAGAATGCAAATTTTGGAAATTCTGGGGAAGGGGGGATACTGGATAGGACTCCCATTTGTATGTTGCCGTACAAAAAGCCATTAGAGATATCATGTGGTACAACAGGATACTAAGGAAAAACTCAAATTCTGATCCTAGATGTATGCTGCGATTTCCTGACCAATATTATTCTACTTCGTTTTATTGTAGGGAGATAAAACGCTGCAACTGTTACAGAAAACTGGAAAACACCAAAGGCTCCTATGTCTTGTAGTTACAGAGAGTATTCCAATATGAATGGGGCATAATATTAGACAGCATATGGACATAAGACATTACTTCTCAGCATATCTGGCAACAAAGAAAAGTCCTTTTGAGCATTCTAAGGCTTTAGAGCATACAAGTGATATGTACGCCTGCAGACTACATTGGACACGTGAAAATTTTGAAAAAGTCAAAAGTCTTGATTTGGTTTGTTTTAGTCCCCAAACGATTACATACTCGTAAAACAGAATTTGAAAAAAAAAAAAAAAATTCAGAAATGATTCGGTTATTTATCCAGATAAGAAATTTTTTTTTTGTAAAAGATTGATCTATATTTTCACATGGTTCCATCGCAGATCATAAACCATGTACCATGCTACCGATGGATCCTTAATGAACGATAGGACAGCAATGATTTTCCACAGCTTGATAATCATCAGTATAAACTTACACATATGTCTCAAGGTTCAGAAAATTTACTTTAACTATGTCAGATCACACTATAAGAGCATTAAGCTCCCATTTAGTGATTTCAAAGATGGTCTGGAAAACTCATTAGGAGAGTCAGTCGCTTGCTAGGAATAAAAGAGTTGTTACTCTGCTCTGAGGGTCGGAGCATTGAAGTATCCAAGGAAACGAGATTGTAGATACAGTATCCAAGCGCGTAAGGCACAATCGATGGTTAGTCCAGAGCCTTCAGTCAGTGGAGTATCTAAAGTCTCACACAGGAAACAAATTAAAGTTTTGGGACTTATGGAAGGAGGAAACATACTGGAAAAGCGAACCAGGACTTATACAATAAAAAAAGTTCGTTGATTTCTCCGACAATAAATTATGTCAAGATGACCTGGATGGTTCTTTCAATTACCCCTTAAAAAAGCGTGGAGGGCTCTTCCTACGAACTATACCAGGAGAAAACACACATTTTTGGAAAAGCGACAATCAAACCCAGGGACATCCAAAGACTCAATGTTATACCAAATTTTATCCAGGGTCTACTGAGATAGAATGACCCCGAGAAGTGATATCACAAAAGATCATTTAAGGGAGACAGTAATGAAGGACCAGGCCCTCTTTAGGACAATAATAATGTAAGGATAATAGAATCTTCAAAGCTGGAGTCTTACCTATCCTTATTGCAATTTTTTATATAGATATTAAATTCAAATTGTACAATTACTGCATTATTTATGCAATAATTATATCCATCTTTACTAAATGAATAGAATACCGTACGATATCAGCATTCAGATAACATGGATCACTCGGAGGAACAACAACAAAATCGCCTTGTTAACTTCAATTTCTTCTTCGGTTCTTATATAAAATTAAATGAAGCTTATTGCTCAGAGAAAAAGAAAACTCAATAATTCAACCTCATAATCTTTGAAGTTGCAATAAATCGGAATAAAGTCTGTCAGGATGTTCTATTCGAAATAATGGATTGGATAAGGTATTCTTGTGTATACTCGACACATACAATACACAATATATTCCAGAAGTATACTCTGTATATTCCAATATTTCTGGACAAAAGTTCCTTTCCGGAAATTGAGGCTGCAGCGAGGAATTCTATTGACATCGCTGACTCTGGAGAAAATCTAGCTTGCTGGAGGGACAGTACCGGACGGCGAGCAGTCTCCTGTGAAGTTCAGCAACCTGCTTGGGTAGCAGCCCGGAACATTTGCCCCTCTTCGCAGGGCTACAGCCAGCACCAGCAGCCAATCTATCTAGGTAAGAACATTCTCTGTGTAACAAGATGTCAATATTCTCATCTGAAAATGTGATTAATTTTAACTCAATAGTCGAAACGTCCAATGAAGGCATGGCTAATTTCGCCTAGAGGATATCTGTCTGGAGGAAAAAGCAGGTGGGGCAATAAACCCTCCCTATTGCATTCTTACATCACTTCCTTAATAGGCCTTTATCTTTCTATATAAATAACTTCCTCATTTATGTATATATAGTGGGAGAGAGAGAGAGAGAACGAGAGAGAGAGGGAGAGAGAGAGAGAGAGAGAGTTGGTAGGTTATTGAGAATTTTGTACAAATAATTTAGTATATATATACACTCTTCTTCAGGGCTGAAAATACACATAAAGAATTTTTTACAATTTTGGTATGATTTATAATTATGAAATAAATAAAAATACTATGTTTACTATTTATAATATGTAAGTTATCAAACCATTTATTATTATTATTTTTTTGAAATTTTAGTTAACTTACTAAGACAAATCAGTTAAAAATTTCAGCAAAGCCTTTATATTAATGTTGTCATGGCTAATATGATGGTAATTTTATCTTGTAACTAATAGATGTAATCATATTTAACTAATTTGTTATAGAAAGTATTCGAGTTGACGTGATAACTATGCTTATCAGCATGTGCAAGTGAGTTAGTTAATGATTTTGCTAGATCGCGCGGATATGCACTTCCTTATCTCATTGTGCGCCATCATCAACGCCCTCTTCTTGTTATTCTTCTTACGATAAAGTGACTCTTAGACCTCTCACTTCTAGCTATTGCCCCCAAACTTTAATGACATATGCCATTGTCCCCTCACACTAAAGTAACTTGTTACTTTCTTGTTTAAAGCTAGTAAAGCTACAGTAAATTTCCTATAGTGATTTTCACTTGAAATGAAATGATTTTACATTAATGATTTACGGCGGTTCAAGGAATTAGAGGATTTGCAGATTTTCGCTATAGCGATGAAGCAGAAATCTCGAACCAGACAATGATCCGTCCCCTTTGGTGGAATTTACAGTGGGACGAGCTCTGAACGCTGTTTTTTTTTTTTTTAAATCAAAGAAACGGCCGAAAATCCGAGTAACGCCGAAAATTGTAGTAAGAGGATTTTCAAAGTCCTGTTCTTACTTGTTCCGTCATTTATTTGTACCAGGTTGCCTTACAGTTCAACCTTTATGTATAAATAAATATTGCAGCACAATAGTTCAATAAACTTTAGAAAATGGACATAAATACATAAAAATATTAAAATTTTAGACATCAAATCCAAAAAAAAAAAAATTAAGACTATTTAAAGAGATTGTTCATATCAGTAAAAATAAGAATAGATGCAATAAACAAACAGATAAAAATAAACCAAGCTCATTCTTCTGTGATATTATGAAGAACACTTAATAAAGTTCATCCTAGTTTTAATATCTTAATTTATATAGACAATTATATTTATATTTACGTATTATGNTAATACATTATATATTTATTTAAGACTTTTACTGATAATTTATACCATTAAGTACTTTAATAATTTGTTTATATTTTATTAGATCCACTTATTTATATGTTAAAATTAGTTCATAAACTATGAATACATCTGAATAATGAATACTTATTTGTAACAATATAAAAGTAAAATTATAATAGCCATGACCACATTGATATAAGGGTAGGTTACATTAGTTAGGTTATAAATTGATGTGCAGATATACAAGGTTTAGCAGTAACTATTAACTTATTAGTCTTGGTAAGGTGGTGAAATTTCAAAATATTAATAATAATTGTATAGATGATAATAGTAAATATTACATAATAGTTTTATTGATTTTATAATTAATAATCATATCAAAATTGTAAAAAAAATTGTTTATGTGTATTTCCGGCCCCGGAGAGAAAATATAATATCGAAATATTAATATTAGTCAAAATTATTTGACCAAAATCCTCAATAACCTACAAGCTCTATCTGATAAACTTGTCCTTTACTCACAAATCATAACACTAAGAACGAGGATATTAGAAATTTTTCAATTTAAGCTTCCTTTGGTCCCCCCCTCCCCAAAAAAAGAAAAGATTTGCCTGATTTTCCAGCCAACTTTCCCTGTTTTAAAAAGAAGTGAGTTCGATCTTCCTATCCTACACTTATTAATATATTGCTTGAAATGTTCTGTTTTCCTTCGAAAAAATTAAATAATATAAACATTATTATTATTAAAGCACTTTGTAAACTTCATTAAAGTTCAAAACTTATACATTGTTTTTTTACATATTCCGGTGGAGCGCGGAACACAAATAAATTAAATTTTGTTATAGATTATTAAAATTCTGTTTTCTTAAAAAAATAAACTGCTATAGTCAAAAGGATAAAAGAAAATTAGCTTTTATTTTTGACATGAGGATTTAGAAAGATAGACTTGGTATGTCTACTACTATTGCAATAAGATCTGAATAAACAGATGTTAATTAAAATTTTCTTTAGACGCAAAAGAGAAATATTTGAAAACTCGAGGGATTTTTATTATTAGCTTTAATTTAATTCTTTCTTTGCGCAATCTTTTAAATATCAAGTTTCTGGAACTTTCTTGTCTAGCGACTAATAAAGTATTTTCTTATTATTCGAAGTAATACAAGAAGCATAGTTAGAATTTAGCACTAATTCCTATATTAATAAAAAAAATACTTTACTAAGCATTTAAGATGTGCAAAACAACATTTTTTTATCGATTTAAAAGATTTTCCAAATTAACAAATCGGAAAAACCGGTATGATTAAATAAAAAAAAACAAGAGTCCATGATTTTGAATAACTCTCTAACTTGTTAAGTTGGCGGTTAACTTTTTCGATAAACGGTATTGTCCGATGATATATTTTTCCATTTCGTTGTGCAATTTCGAAAATATGTCTTTTATCAATAAAAGAACTAATGATGAGTTCCATTACTCTACGCTAAATATTTCGCCTCACTCTTATTGATCCGATTTTGGTCGATAGCGAACTTAGCCTGTCGTTTTGCATTTACAGCAATCGCAGAATTTATTTAAGAATAAGTGAAAACTGTGACCTACGTTGACAGACTGATAAACAGTCACAAACACAAATTTTAGTGAATTTATTATGTGGTGCCTAGGAGATAGAATCGGAGTAATTATTGTGGAAAAAAAAATTACAAAATCTGTCCTGAGAACAACCGAAAATACGCTTGCCTTTGTAATTCGTTGAAATAAAGTTATTTTCAACCGAAAATAATTTAAAACGCTAGATAACTTAATTTTAAAAAGTTAATTTCAATTAATTTTCTAAAAGAATTAGTTGCTCATGGCGGTATACTTGCCTGAAATTCCAATTTGGTAAAACATTTTCACTGTTTAGCAGTAATTGTTCCTCAAATTCAATGGATTCTTGAATCATAATACAAAATAAAATTTTACAATAATTATAATTATTGCTATTCAAAAAATAGAAGCATTAAGTGTTAGGTTTATGCGGCAATGCCATGTAAACCATGTCTTCAACTCCTAAAAACATGTGGAGGAATTTAACAATAACAAATAACACAGCTTTGTCACCAGAAAACCTTGATCTGAAGTATTCATGAATGTTATGAGCACTTCATGTTATTCATGAATATCACTTTCAAATTTCTTTTCGATGTAAAAAACATTTGCCTTCTCAGGGTTATAGCCTTCAATTTTACTTTTGAGTACGACAATGGGGGATGCTTGAGTTTTTGAATTTATGTTTTCATTAACTGCTAAACATTATGTTATTTTCGAATAAGCTGAAAATCGGTAAAACGTGATACCAATACACTTTTATGTTTCACAAACATTTTAAAGTACTGTATGTTTTTTCAAAGTCTTTTAATTCGATTTTATAGGGAGCAAATCTTTCTTTCCTAAAGCAGCCAATTCCACAATTTCTATTACTGAATTTCTTATCTTACCTCGATTAATAAATAATTTATTTACATAATCATTGGTAATTTAACTATTATTTTTGGATATTAGATATAAAAAGTATCGAAGAAAGTTATCTCATTGTTTGATTCTAAAAAATAAAATAAAAGAAATGGAAACAAAAATATAATTTTTAAGAATTTTTGTATTTAAAAAAATTATATCCACAGCTTCCTCGACGCCAATACAGTGTTTTATTTTATACCTTACTTTTGTCTTGAAAACTTCTATGGAATCGTTGCCATACAGGGATTTCCCAATCAGGTTTTTGGTTGCATTTAGCATTTAATTTATTTGAAGGTCTACTGCAGATTTTCCCATCCTGGAAAATGTTTTATCGATTTAAGGTTTGGGTATCTCTTTTTTAAAGGAAGGACCTACTAACAATAAAAATTCAATAATAATAGTGATAGTACTGATGATTGTATAAGCAAATTATTCATTAATCAATAAATATTGTAAGCTTAGATATGTGTAGTAATATAAATTGTGGAATTGTCTGTCTCAGAAAAGAAAGAATTGTTCCCAATAAAATCGAAATAAAAGAACATACTTTGGAAAACTTACAGTATTTAAAAAAGGGTGGAACACGAAAAGGTATTAGTTTCCTGTTATAAGGATCTTCAACTCTATATTGTCAGCTTATTCGAAAATAACAAAATGTTTTGTAGTTAATGAAAACATAACCATAGATAAACATAATTTGTAATAGTAGTTTGCAATTGAGATATAAATTATATTACATTTGATTAATTTTAAATGCATCATGTCATGTTGAAGTCAAATTTAAATTGTAATATTACATATAAATTTATAATTTTTTTATGAATGTTCATGAAAAATTTTGTGAAGTTATTTTGGCAATTGATAATGATACTCTACAATTAATTTATGAAGTTTATTTTATTTTTAATGAAAAAGAGTGCATTTTTTCCCTAGCAACCTGTTTAATATTACTTTATAATAAATGTTTGTATTTATTTTTAAATTAACATAAATTTCTTACTGCAAGACTGCGGAAGAACGACCTGCGGCTGGCTGATATAGACAATCTCGACAATCGCACTAAGTTCTCGATTAAAATGGCGAATTCCATGCTCGGGAAAGGGACATCACGAAAACCAACATGAATGAATAGAAAAACAGAAGAAATAACATTCTGATACAGTAAATATATTCAAATTGGAATAATCTGTGACGCAAGAACTAAGTGAATTCCTCTGTATCATAGTTGATGTATTTGAACTTTGCATCTAATGCTATCCCCTACACTAATAGATTACATCTCTTAGCAATAATCCAATCGGTGTTGTTTCATTACACTAAATTAAATATAACGCCAGCTTCAGCTAAGACCTTTTGTATTATTACTAGTCATTTTAGGCGATCTTCCTCTTATATTGGTGCAATTTGACTCAATAAGAATTCAGAATTTATTTTAAAAATTTAAAGCAACATGCCAAATTTCAATAAGGAAAAACTAGCAGCGGCTTCTAAGTCGTTATATTAAAATTTCCTGGTTTAGGTAAACCATTTGCCCCAATTGTTCGCTACCTTACTGATACGTCAAAAATATTTTCCTTTCGTCTGAACTAAATATTAAGCCCACCACAGACTAACAAAACTGTTTTTACTCCCATTTGAAATTTCAGGTATAACAAATGTACAATAATAATAATGTAACAATTGTTCCCATAACAAATGTACAGATTTTGCTCAACAAACAACTCGGTTTTTCTGTTTGTATTTAAAAGCTTCAGGCCGAATTATATTATGATGTACAGAAAGTGATGACCAGTAGAACGTAGAGCCAAAACCCACTCACCCGCACATGCATACAGCCATAAAATTACCTAACAACAAATAACTATACCAGCACCTAACAACTATACCCAACAAATAACCAACAGTAACCATATATACCTAACTAACTACACCTATCTCCTATATACCTTTACTTAACAACATAACAAATATACCTATACCTAACAACCTATATCTATATCTAAAGATCTAACAATTAAACCTGTACTTAAAAGCCTAAGCATATATGAATGTTATATAGATATAGATGTTAGAAATCACATTCCTAACAACAACTATACCTAACAACTTTAATCTACAACCAACAAAAATATACCTAACAACAAATACCTAGAAACTTATACCTGAACACTAGATCTATACCTAACAGCTATAACTAAGAATTATACCTGATTATTATACAAAAAAAAACCTAACAAATATACCTATGTATAGCAACTATTCTTAACAATTTAAAAGCTTATATCTAACAAACTAACAACTTATCTTAGCACGCATATTTATATAAATTTTAGTGACTATTATTTTTGGTGTTCTCCGTATAGGATCGAAAATTTTTTTTTAAAAATATGTCACGATATCCTTGACTACATTCTTCGAATTTTGCTAAAAGTGAAAATACAAGATTTCAGGTTTTATTGCACACTTAAACGCTATAACAATAACCTTTTGTTGTATTTATATATGAAATATTATGTATGAAAGTTTGGCGTATTTATGTATGAAAGTTTGGCGTATTTATGTATGAAAGTTTTGTGTACGAGAACTCTTAACTTTATCATATCTTGAAATAAATGACCGACATTGGTTTCCAGCCATTATAATTTTTAAATCTTGTAGAAAAAATATTTCTTCAAAAATAAATTTGGTCAAAGAATATTGGATAGAAAGTTTTTTGGTATGTTAATTCCGCCTTATATATACTTAGAGCATGTATTTTAGGTGTTTTCATTCAATAACAAATAATATTGTTGGTTTGTTATATGTTGTTACAGATATTTAAAAATATTGAACCTAATTTTGTTTTCAATGGTCAACATTTTTTCTCTAATTTCTTCTAAAGCCTTCCTTATATACTTTCATTAATTTTTGACTTATTCAAATTAGTTGGATGATTAACCTAATTTTTTTCCCCAAATCTTAACTGCTTCTAGATTTCACTTTTAGAGATCAAATATTATTTTTACACTACTTGTCGTTATAGAGCTGCTTGAGTAAAACACACACACATATATAATATCAAAAATTAGTATTTACTTGAACGCAGACTAAGTACTTCTAAATTGAAATATTTTGAAATTTCCGAAATTTTCTTTTTTTTAAAGAGATTTTATTTATATTACTTCAAATTGACTTAATAAAATTGTAAATTATTAGACTTTTGAGAATTTCTTAGTTTTTATAAGAATTCCACCAGTTATTAAAATACTTAATAAATATATTACTTTACTTGCACAGACAAAAAAAGTAACTTAAGTCATCTAGTCACTATTTCTTAAATCAAAATTTTAATTTATTCATACTTAATTTATATTAGATGTTTGATTTTATTATTTTAAATTGAAAAAAAATATTTTGTTTAAAATACAAAGTGTTGTTTAAAGTTTTGAATCGGTCATGAAAATTGAACATCTTACATTTGCTGTAAGTTTATATACAAAGTAAAACAAAAATTAAGAAATAAAATAGGGAAAAGGAAAAAAATATATATACTGCATAGTAAAATAAAGTAATACATGTAATGCAGAAGTTCCCTTGCTCCAGTAAATAAGATTGAAACTGATTTTAAGAATGTGATTACATGTTGAACTCGTTTAAAATTTATTACAAAGAATAATAACTTAATTTTATTTCAAGAAATTGTGATAAAAATAATTTTAGCCCAATAAAATTAATTCTCTTTACAAATTTAGATGATGAAATTTTACCCCCTAATGAATTACTACAGTAGAATTTAAGAACTAGCAGAAGAACATATTAAGGAATTGTAATCACTGATGAAAAAAAATTGATGATAAAAACAGGAATTTCCGTTATTTTAAATAAAAAATATTTTTAATAAATGAACATGGTTGTTTTTAAAAAAAAAATCCTTGTTCCACATTGTAAAAATGGTTAAATTTCGAACCTGCTAATACATGGTTAAAAAAAAATTGAACTGAAGGAGGGATTATTATTTCTTTAGCAGATTTAAATTAATTAAAGATATATTTTGAAGTGTTTCGTTTTATATGTGAAAATATAGAAAGGCCAAGTTATGAATTTTTAAAATGTCATAGCTGTCTTTTTTTACTCCGTTGAGTTAAATTTGTTTCATTTATCACTCTAAGTAAATATTAAAGCGTGACTGTGTCAAAATATATTACCCATTCCGTTTAAAAATAACAGCATTAGTTTTTCAGTGCTAATTTCTCCTGAGGCCACTGCCTAAGTACTGAGTAATTTAAGTAAGTACTGTGCAATAAGTTTATTTTCTTATGCATGTGTATTTAAGTTTGACTTATATTTAAATGTTCTCCTTATACACAATACTCAACAAAAAAAAAACATTCTGCTAACAATGATGGGAGGTAATATGCAGTCATTTTTTTTCACTAANTAATTCAGTTTTACACAAAAACTGCATATCTTTCTAAGAAATCAGTTGCACTATAAGAAAAAATAAGTGAGTACGGTCACTTATATATCTACGTGATGTTGTCCTTTAGTTAGTATATTTTGCGTTAAATAAGAGAGTTGAGCATAAGAGGTCTGAATTCAGCGGCAACAGGACGTTTGAGCACTCAACTTTGACAGCGTAGGTTGTCATGATGAATCATTCTGAGCTCTGCTAACTTTGTAGGGCCTTGAGAATTTGTTTTCTTGCAAAGTATATAATTTTTTTCTTTAATTTTTTTGCTTTCGGCAAGTTTGTGAAATGAAGCTTAGGAGTAAGCTTGGCAATTTAGGGTTCAATTTTCTAAAGCTTTCCAGGCTTGACCTGAGATTTTTCAGCAACAATATCTGAACAAGAGGTTACTTAAGGCAAGGTAATGACTCAAGGAATCATCAAAAAGAACTCGAAGAACCGCTCGCCTTTTCAGGCTGTTGAAATAATGGCAAAAATGAAAGTCTACAAACTTTTTTTCTTCTCCCTTCGTTTTATGTGCTTTTCTGCCTGTATGTAAATCTCGCTGCTTGTCATATTGTATGTACGGGAAAATATATATTATATTACTTGCATAAAAATAATTTTTCGTACTTATCTAACTGTAAGGCGTGTAAAATTTTGTTAATTGAACTTATTTAATCAATCCGTACTTTTGATTAATATTAATTTAAAAAAAAAAAATACTTGTTCCACATTGTAAAAATGGGGAATTTATGAAGTATATTAATGTTTTAAATATATTTATTAAATAACTAATTATCTTTTAGTCAGTTTTCATCCGGAAAGTATTCAATACTAGATTAGTAGCATACATAAATATAAAGAATAATTTCAAATAGTTTCAATAAACTAACTGGTAAAGTTTTGTTATTAGTACAAAATAAATTTTTAACTTCCTGAATTATTATAAGCAAATCAATACAAAACAAATTAAAATGATTAGTAACGAATAATTATAGTTATATAATTACAAATAAAACTGATTATAGAAATAAACTAAGGTAATTTAAGAAAATGACTAAAGGTTAAAAATGTTTATTAATTATTGAGTTGTAAATATATTTCTTAGTTATTTTTATTCGTTCTGTTTCATTCTGCATTTTATTATATTATTTTCTTATAATTTTATATTATTGCGCTTTGTTTTATCATAAAATAAATTAAAAAAAAATTTAAATTTTAT
>KZ808742.1:85379-97076 GCA_000696205.2 Oncopeltus fasciatus
CACCGGCCCGGATAGCAGGAGATCCAGGTTCGATTCCTGGCTGGGACAGATAGTTTTTTATATTCTATTCCCTCTCATTAATTGTTTGAAATTTACGTGGGATAAAATACCACAACCAAATTAAATATTTGGATACTTATAAGTTGTTTTCATACATACATAAATTCACATATTTCTATTTATATTAATTACTTCATTCAATTAGCTCTATCGAAGAACATTACTACACTAACATTTGTTAATTATAGTTATAGTAGCTCGTATAAAATGAAATGATACTTATCTGGTAAATTTGTTATAGAATAGCCTTTGTTTTTTGTAATATCTAATTCACACTATAAAAATAAATAAATATAATTTGAAGTTTACAGTATGCACAATACTATTTATAAAAATTATGACATTTAGTTTCGAAAGAAAAAGAATTTATATCCTTGTTATATCATTGTTAAATTTTTTTTTTTGCCCAGTCTTGATGAGAATTGATAATAGCATTGTTATCAGACGATATAGCGCACCTGATCGGGTATCTAGCGCTGGGAGATTATCTGCGAGTCGCTGAACTTATCCGTCTGGCTGGGAGGATTAGAAAGCTGAGTGGCCGGGAAGCCGGCCGTAGCAACTCCAACTGCAGCCGGTCCGGTTGCCGACAGCAGACTGACTTGCGCACAACCCCACCCTCGACGTCCCCTCTCCTGGCGTAATTCGATCCCAACGGGGTGCTTCGCCACCCACCCCGGCGGAGGTTAGGGTAGCGGTCACCGCACTTCGGCCATTTCACAATCGGGGTATCTTTTAGCGAAAATAGGGGTGGAATCCAAGAAATGGGGTGGGTGTTGTCGGTAATCCATGGGCTTCAGCATTCCGTAAAATCGGTAACGTAAGAGCTGCGAATCTCTCAGTATCATAGTTGATTTATATTAGAATTTGATTTTTCCAACTTCAACTTAGGAACTGTCTAAACCCATTACATTTTGTTGAATTTCTTTATGAAATGCCAAAAGTTTATGAAATGCCAAAAGTTAATAATTTTTCCTCAAAAGAGTGTAGTTTGTATATGGCTTAAATTTTGTTTTTAGCCAAATACCATGGATTACTTTTTCCATTATTAGACTCTTGACTGAATGATTCCTGGGCTCTGAGGATGAGGCATTGAGTCTGGAAAGTGCTCAACTAAAAAAAAAAAAAAAAAAAAAGAGCAAAAGAAAGAGCAAATCCATGGTATTTGGCTAAAACAAGAGTCTAGGAATCATTCAGTCAAGAGTCTAATGGAAAAAGTAATCCATGGAAAAATTCAGTCAAGAGTCTAATAATGGAAAAGTAATCCATGGTATTTGGCTAAAAAGTAATCCATGGTATTTGGCTAAAACAAAATTCATTGTATTTGGCTAAAACAAAATTTAAGAGGAAAATTATTAACTTTTGGCATTTCATAAAGAAATTCAACAAAATGTAATGGGTTTAGACAGTTCCTAAGTTGAAGTTGTTACATGTCAAATATCTTCCATTCCATTCAGAACATTCAATATTTTAATACAAAATGATGATGAAGATAAAATAAAATAAAATAAATAAAATAAAATAAAATATACTATTTCACATCAAATTAAGTAAATTATCAAAAATGATAGTCAATTTTCTTATCGTATATGACATCTNCAAGTAAAATAAAAAAGAAAGAGCAAAAGATCTAATACAATATATATTTTATCACACACATATCTGGGCTCAATATATTTCCTATAAACAAACAAATATTTTTTTGATTTGAATCGTACAGGGAGCTCGAAAAAAAAAAAAACTCTCTACCTCAGCCGGGGAGGTAGTGAGATTTATTATATTTCTCTGTACGATTCAAATTTATAATGAAATGTGGGATTATTTCGCCACAATTATCATCATGATTTGATATTTTTTTATTTTTACTCGACATTTCAGGTAATTGCTACTCCTTTTCGTCCGAATTCTTTTAATAACGAACTCAAGATTTTATTTCAATTTTGAAAAGATAAAAACATATTCATCAAGAAAACAAATAATCTCAACTTCTAGACAATAAAATTAAAATATATGGAACAGGTGAACCCCCCTGTCGCGTTGTTAATTTTTGATCAACTTCAAAATTATTTCTTTTATCATTCAATTTACCTGTGTTGAGTTTAATTGCTCTAAAATTATTAATACGCCCAGAAAAATGTTTTTCTACTCGCGCTTGAAGTTTTACGCGATTTCACTCCTATAGCCACGATTTCGGTCTCTAATGAACTTGGACTTATAATTAATATTTAAAAGGGATAATTCAAAGTACATTAGGTAAATCAATTTTTTTTAAATATTAAAAATGTACGCTTATTTAAAATTCACGGTACAAGTAAATCCCCACTTCTAATTGTTCAATTTTCCTGTATGTACAGAAACATACTGAAATATTTCTTTTATCAAGAAACAAATCTGTGTTGAGTTTCATTACTCTAAACTAAATATTACAACCGCTATTTCTGGAAAAAAAATTGTACTCGCTCTTGACATTTCAGATAACCCCCCAACTTCTATTTATTTCATTTCACTAAATAACCAAGCTAGTATTTAATTAAACTCCTTATTCCACAATGACCTCAAAATCCCTTTTGTTAAAGACGTCATCACAACCCGTTTTAATAAATTCCACTCTGACCTTTCCATGCATCCTAATCCTGTAGCCCAAACTCTATCCAGTATTACTCATCCTGATAATCCACCACGAATAGAAAAAGGCCACACGACCTTCATAATAATAATATGAAAAAACAAACCTGTAAATATTGTAAATAATGATTTAGGAGTACAGTCATTGGCCAGCTTCTCTATCAAGCGAAGTAGACACTAATTTAAATATTTATTTATACTATTATATTATTTATACCAGCCCATTACAGGGTGCACAACTTGTGCAGAATGTAAGAAATAATAAAATTCTTAATAATAATTTAAAAAAAAGTATTTAATTTGCTTTAGGGAAAGCCCATGATGGGACAGCCCTTTTGATTCGCAGCTCCCTCTCCCATCATTTGATTCCTTCTGATCCTTCGGACTATCTTCAATCCACCACAGTGTCACTCTCAACATTCACCATTCCTATCGCTCTTGTGGCAGTGTACTGTCCCCCAAACAAACCTATAACTTCTGCTTATTACAAATCTATAATTTTTTGATTCACCGGGCTCCCATTTCCTCGCTGGTGGAGACTACAATGTAAATCATCTACAATGGGGCTCCAGGACGACTCCAGGCTTCTCACAACCCTCTCTCCAAATACCCCCACTTACTGGCCAGCAGATGGCAATCGAGTACCAGACCTCATTGACTTCTTCGTCTGCAAAAGCCTACATCCCCTCCAATCCTTTACCAGCACACTCAATGACCTTTCTTCTGACCACAGTCCCATACTCCTCACCATGTCACTCCAACCCATCCCAAAACCGACTCCTCCGTCACTGGTTAATGACCAAGTTGATTGGAATAGGTTTAAATTCCTCCTTGAAGACGCTATAGACCTCAGAGTTTCCTTAAAATCCCCGAAAGACCACGACGATGCTGTACAATCCTTCACCTCTGCTATTCAACAGTCCTGTCTTATCTTGAAGAGGTCGTAAAGGATTTTATGTCGCAATTGAGATGAATTTATTATAACGAGAAGAGATATCATACTTATGATATTTCCAAGTGATTGTGAAGATTGGCATAATATGGTGCATCAACTATATTTTTAAGTATTTATAATTGGAAGGACTGGATTAGTTGGTGTTAATCAACAAATCCTTGCCGGCCACTGAAGGTAAGATTGGCTAAGTAGGAGCAAATTATAAGGCAAAGGTTACTTGAGAGGATGGATTTTAATTTGAGCAATAGCCCGCGGTACTAGACACTTTTTAATGCCTGCGTCACATCATAGATATGTGATCTACAACTCGAAACACCTGTTTAATGATGAAGTGTTTCAATCAATCAAATTAATCTGAAGTGAATGGATAAAAACGAACTGGTAATTGGAAAGTATTGGGAGAGTTTACAGGATGGGGATAAGCCTTTTGAAACATTTTTAAAAAAAGAGGCTTATAGGGCGAAATAAGGAGAGGTTTGTTAGGGGTCTTTGAGGTTTTGCGAAAAGCATTATAGTGGTAAACTTCCATAGGAAAGGAAATTGCGAGGTTCGGAGAATGGTGTTGTAGAGGCAGGTCAGGAAAGTCAGAAACTTTTTAAGTAGATGGTTAAGGCTTTGAGCTGTATTAAGTTCAGTTCGAAGAAACTTGTGTTTCGGGAACCGATAAAGGATATATTTGGCCTCAGAGGGAGTAAAAGCTTTGGGAGATTGGGAAAAATGAAGAGGAGAGTCAAGTTCTTCAACTTCTACCTTATAAGATTATTTCTAAGATATGCGCCAGGAGTTAAGGATTTCTGGAAGTGACGAGCAAATACCTCAGCTATATTGGTATTAGGCGCTACACACATGCCATTAATGCGGAACAAGTGGCCGGGAACATGTTAACATGTTATGTCATTGTTGCTTTATGTTGTTCTTCACGAAATGCAATAAAACCATGTTGTGTGAATGAAACTTGGTCGGTGCCAAGTAAAATATAAAACTGCTAATGTAATGATGATCACATAAATGAGCTAATAACAAGGGCCTTATTGGAAAATCAGACTATTAGTTTAAAAAAAGTAAAACAGTAATTTTTCAAGGATTTCATCAGTTTATAAAAAAAAAGCTTGAATCTAAAAACAACAAATTTTGGAAATTTGGAAGTTAATAATATTTAAAAACAAAGTATGTTATTTTGGAGTGACGTTTACTTCAGAAAAAAAAAAAAAGAAGTTATTGTCCAAATGCATCGAGTTAGGAGAAAATATTTTTGATATTTGAAGATGACTGTTAAGATTCTGTTGAAGAGTAAAATAATGAAATACAAAAATTTATTCGAAACCGACTAAGTAACATATTTATAGCTAAAGTAATACAGGAAAAAACATTTGTAACCAAGAAGAAGATAATTAGAAACAGTTTTAGCAGGAGCAGTTAGAATTTAGTCACAGCGAATCCGTAATTAATGTTAAAATGTGTTGCTGTATAGTAAAAATAAAAAACTAAAATCTCATCTTAAACGTCGAGAACGTACTAGGTTTCAGAATTTGCGTTATCGTTTCATTTCGCCTTTTTGGTTCCCTTCAGAGCAAAACTATGGCTTAGTTTGCCGACTACTGGCATGAGACATGTATGGAAAAGTTCTTTTATCAAAAGTACACTTGGTATAGGTCCTTGTGACAAAAGTCATTTGTGAGGAACGTTTTTTAAACTATAGGCTTTTGAAAATTCCAAGTTACTATTCAGAATGGCGCTTGCTTTTGATCTTAGAACAAGCGCTGTTATTCAAATCCAAATCGTTCCAACACTTCTTCATGTATCTGATGAATTAGCGTATAAATAACCATAAACGTATGGTACAAAATGAGGATACCAAAATCCCACCTCAAACACTGGAACAGGTCAAGGTCTTGCAAGTGGAGTTATCCTTGCCCACTTTCAGTGGAGATAAGTTGATTGGGATAATTCGTTTCGATTTATCGGCCCTCCACAGAGCTAAGCGTGTGTGATGGCTTAGTTTGCTGACCACTGGCATAGAACAATGTCCATTAATAAAGAAAACGGAATAAATTTGTTCCATTTTACAAAATAAATTTGTTTATTAATTATAAAAATTCATTCCCCCAAATTATATTGACAATTTTGTACAATTATCAAGACATTGATATTTCCAGGAGATTTATATTGCAAATGCTTGTAAACATATCGATAATTTTCATATGTCAAAACATAAGTGAGATTTTAGTAAAGTTATTGGCATATTTTGGAATGATAAAGAATACCACTTCGATTTTTTTCGTTTAGAGGTGCTGGATCATAAATTTTTTAAAGATCTGTTTTCATCAGCCAAAGCTTTAACAATTGACCCTTATTAAAAATAATATATCTTATAACACCGAATTAACAACGAGTAGAATTCGTAAGCCACGATTTATCACTGATAATATATTTAAGGCATCACACCTCAGTGGAGAGGAATTCATAAAATTTCGGATATTTGAGCATAAATTGCTTCTGAAATAAATCATATGTGGTTCAAGTTATCAATCTGTGTTTTAAAAGTTTAAAATAATTCAAACCTTCGTGTTTTCATTTGGACAAATATTTTCAGAAGGAAATACACTACAGAAGTCAAAACAATAAAACGTAAGTACACTATTTTCATTATCCTAGTTTGATACATTATCCTTTTCAAGTGTAGCTAGCAATATTTAGTGATATTTTTTAATTTGTTTTGGAGTACTTTGTGTACTTCTTATTGTTATGGGACATATCCTAACGGCTTTATGTCGTCGATCAAATAATTACAATACAGTCATTGTCGGTACGAAATGAATTTTTCAAGCTTTTGAGCATCATTAGTCTCAATGAATGACCAAACTATCTTGAAGGGGAGTCATATACAATAGATGAAATTGATGAGAATTTCGTTTCTACACTTTAAAAAAATTTATTAATTTTTTTATATAGGAAGACAATATGCTTTTCCAAAATTAATAAACGAGCACAAACTTTGTAGCAGTCAGTTTTGCATCATTGACGGTAATAAGTCGGATAAGTAGGATCCTTATGATTTGTACACGACCATTTAACCCTTCCCCCCCCCCCCAAGTTTTGTGGCGGTAATGTGACTATTTTTGAGGAAATATCAAGTCAGAACCCTCGATCCTCGTTAAACATGAGAAGATATGTAGCCAGCATATAGTTCTGGCCGCCTGATTTTTCCCCCTTTCATTGACGAATCGTATTCATATAGGACTGAATGTTCCCAAGACAACGCCAAAATTCCTCTAGGTATTACAAACAGAAGCACAGAAACGGGGAGTACATTTCCCTGGTCACCGTTTCTCAAATATTCTATTTCGAAATGTATCTACCAATACTTTATTTTGTACACTGTACTTACAATATTTATTTCGTGATATTGCCTTATCCGACAATAAGCATAGAATTAGTATTACATAAATAGTTTAAACTTTGTCATTTACCTAAACTGATTATTAATTTATAAAATTTCGTTGTTCATTGTTTTTCATTGTTATACTAGCATAAAATTCTACTATGCACACTTACTATTAATTATTTCTTTGAGTCGACTATTTTGTTGGTTTTAATTTTTCACCTGCAGGCTAAAAAAAGAAGAGGATTTAAAAGCCTGGATTAACCGCCAATCAATTTATTAAGGAAGTTGGAAATTTGTTTAAAATAAATCAATCAATAAAAAAAGTTATGGCTCTCTATCAAGTATCCCTCTCCTGCTGTAATTAAATTGTAAATCACAACGTAACATGCAATTATTGAAAAACATCAAATATAAATAATTCCTATGGAGCACCGTAAAAATACGATTTCCAATATCTCATTACAGATGGTCACAAATAAGAGTAAATGTTTAATTTGATCTTACAAGCTAGAGAAAGTAATAAAGATAAAATTAAGATAGCTAAGACTAGCTATCGACTATCCGAGAAGGTAGACTCAGAGGAAATATTATATTTTTAATTAACTTCTTTCATTTACGTTTACCGTAAAAATGTTATGGAGCAAGCTGTAAAAATGCATTTTTGCCATAACTTGTTATTCATAAAATGTTATTCAATTTGGACTCCCTCTTAACTCCCCCTCCGAGATTAGTTTTTAGGTTGCAGTCCGCGTACGTGAAGCATATGCGCGATCAAAATTAAGGGTTCGTATATGAACTCCTACTTGAAAATTAGATGCTAGGACGCTAAAATATGCTAATTGGAAGTCATATTTCGATTTTTAAACTTATTATCAAGAAGAAATAGGAGCACGTGACAGGTCATTTTTCATCCTCTTCTACTGACTATATTACCAAAACAAGTACTTCTTTCATAATAACAGGAAATAACTAGTTTCTCCTGGGCAATAGCTCTTCAGCAATAGTTGAATGTTTAATTCTGTAACAAACGAGGTCCGATATTTCTTTGATCAAGTTCAATATTGCCTGGAGAGGTCTTGATTGGTGGTTCTAGTCTTGGAAGAATTAGAAGGTAACAAAGGTATCAGGAGATCTACAACAAATATCAAGGATCTACTATAAGATGAAGAAACTGTTTCCTTTTGAGTTTTCACTCGTGTGTCGTTTAAAAATGAGATTTACAACTAGTGAAATAGTTGACATTTTTGGGGATTGACATGGTATAGAGAGGCATTCTTTTAGACTTTATGATCAGCTATTTCTAGATCGGGTCTTAACTATCTATAAGGTTATATTACGAATTATAAACAATGCACCTCAAGGAAATTTCATTATAAAAGAGTGCAGAAGGACAAAGATGGAGGGATCATTAAAATATTAAGGTAAAATCTACATCTCAGTATTCTGGAGACAGCCAGACTAATTTGATACTCTATAGGAAAAGTTCACGAGGTCCCGGAGCATTAATTTCCAAACCTACCATATGTATCTCCACCAAGCTTTACCTGAACATGACAGGATCCTTGAAACCGGCAGGTATCTTACAATCGGGCTGATGGGATCATTAAGCGGAACTGGCATTTTTTTCAGATTAATCATAAATTTAATCATTAATTATAAATTTCAGAATTAAGATTAATCTACATTTGTAAGCGATGGAAGTCTGAACAAACATAATTGCCAGAATAGGTTTAACTGTAACCCCCATTGAATCCACCTAGTTGACAGACATCATCGTTGGCCAGTGAAAGTATTTTGAGAAATACTTGTTAATAGAATCATTGGGTCTCACTCTTTTGATGAGCCACTCAACGGAACTTAAATACTTATAAATACACTGGGTAAACGTTAGATACAGAAGATGTGCCCCTTCACACAAGACATATGGTTCCAGTAAGACGGATGGCCTGCACAATCTTCGCAGCAAGCAAGAGCTGTTAACAACAGGCAGATAGACCGGGGTAGATCAATTTCTTGGCCAGTGAGCATGGCTTGTATATGTGTTCCCCGATCCACCCACCAGATCAGATGAGGGGAAGAACATCAGAAGCCTGCGGATAAATTCCTCGAGTTAGATACAGAGAGCAGTAGATAACCTTTATTCGAGAATGCTTGAGAGCCTGTGATGGTATCTTGGAAGACACTGTACACGCTGCTCATGCTGAATACTGTACATTTCAAATAAATTAATAAATACTTCTTTCTCTTGATTTACTTATGTTCCCTTTCGTTGCTCTTTCTCATAATTTTTGATAGAATGTAATTTACAAATACTCGAATTTATGCGACTTTTTTTTTTGTACTAAATAAAGCATTAAATAAATAAAAAAAATGTATTACTCCCTTGCGAATGTAAAAATTGGATAAATGTGCTACTATTTCTCCTCGATAACAAGTTGAAATATCGAAATATAAATTTCAAATAGCAGCTTTTGAAATGAAATAGCTTCTTTTTCAAGTTATCGAACTCGGGTTTCGGTCTCTATAACTTGTTATGCTTTTAAAACTGTTTACATGAAAATAAGGATGATATTCAAAGCACTACTTTTGGACGCGCATGCGTCGCTTAAGCAGACAACAAACTAAGATCAAGATACATATTCTGAAACTAGAGTTGACCGGTGACCAATTTTTCCTTGTACATTTTTCGCTCAGATCAACCGTCTAAGCAGGAAATGCATTTGAACCGTCATAAAATGAACACACTGTTATATGTGTGTGCGTACGCTTTGCAGACCGCAGTTTTCTGTTTTATATAATTTGGTATATAATGTAAAATGAAAGGCTGAGTTAGTTATTGAACGATGTCGGATAGGACCGTGGGATTACCAAAGTGCGAACACAAAAAGTCTTTTACCTGCAATGGGCTTTATATTTATTTTAGATTAATACTCGACAGATATTTGTTTATTGATTCAGGAAGTATTTCGATGTTGCACACTGAAATTGATCTAATAAGAGTAGGGGTTTTACTGAACCCGAAATTTTAATTTACGGTCTAGATTCCACAATCTGTTTGAAATCCGGCATGTGACTTTTAAATATAAAAGGAAAAGGCTGAGTTGGTTATTAAAAATATAATAAAAATTATTATAGTAGTAGGTGCTCTATTTAAGTTCAAGTGAGCTCAAAAGAGATTTTTTTTTGCAGGTAAAAAAAGAGTGAGGATTTATCATTACTGGAAATTTTTCTTATCGTTTTTAAATGAAAAAATATAGGCTGATTTCGTTATGAGCCAAAAGGGATGAGTAGGTGAGGGTATGGACTATCTAAATACAAAAAATGCATTAAGCGTAATATTTAGTTCAGAGGAAAGGAACTGAAAAAAAATTTGTTTATTGGTAATATACATTTTACATGACATGGAAATTTAAAAAATAAAATTTTGATCCCCTATTATTCTGAGGATTTCGTCACATAGCCGATAAAAAAACTTTTGCCGTCACTAGAATATCCTGAAGAATGTAAATTTGTTTTTTGCTTCTGGAAGTTCTTAAAATTTGTATAAATGAGTGAGTTACTAGACATTTTTTGTTAAGGTACGGTCAAGTTTGTGTTCCAAAAAAAATACGATTAAAAAAATATTGTTTTTTAAAAATTATCTGCCGACGTTTCGTCTTACATTGTCAGCCGTCCTCAGGGCTCTCATGAAGGCGAGAGGGGATGTCTTGCCACCGGGATCACATATTCATGACTGACGCATGACCCTCAGAAGCAGATAATAAAAAAATACATTTTTTAAAATTGTATTTTTTGGATCAACTTTGAAAAATTCTCGACTAACAATCTCTCTATTTGTTGCTGCGTTATGCAACCGATTCTCTATGAATATTAGAATACGCATATCCTGCTACATGAATGAAATACAACAGGTTACATTTGGTTATCTGTGTGCCTAGATGCGGGAGATATGCCACATCCAAGCAGGACAATGCGGGAACCAGGTGGGCGCCAAATTCTGGGAGGTTATCTCTGACGAGCACGGAATAGACCCCACTGGCACCTATCATGGAGACTCAGACCTCCAGCTTGAGAGGATCAACGTCTACTACAACGAGGCTACCGGAGGGAAGTACGTCCCTAGAGCTGTCTGCGTCGACCTAGAGCCAGGTCAGTCGACTTTTCAACTGATGAAGACTAGATAAGTATTTCGAGAAAGTGAATTAGAGGAAATTTTAAGTTCTTTAGTTTAAAATTGAATAAGGAATATTTTAAAAGTAGTTTACAAAAGCACTTAAAACTAATCAGCAATCTGGCAGTCCTAGTTAGGCTAAGAACAATTTGACTTGAGCATACTCCGTATTCGAGAGTTTTCTTTTTTTATAGGAAAGTAAGGCTGGCCATAAGTTTTATTTTTAGATACCAGGGAAGAGAAGAGGCACTATCCTATCGGTAGTACTGCTCTCTATACATGCTCACGTGTGTGTGTGTGTGTGTGTGTGTGTGTATAGTAATCTAGAACAGGTGGGATAGAAAGTTCCGGGGATTTCTAAGAGAGACTCCTCACCGACGAAGGGCGAGAGATCCCCAAAAATTGTACTCCTTATGATAAAAAAACAATTAAAAAAAAAAGTAAAACTTTTTGCACTCTCTATCCCACCTCTTATTGATTACTATATATCGCAGACGAGAG
>KZ808742.1:97563-108293 GCA_000696205.2 Oncopeltus fasciatus
AATATAATATTTAAAAATTTATCAAGATGTTTTACTCCTGTGACCGAGAACCATAATCCCACATGATAACCGCGGTCATTTGGAGTACATTTTAATCTAATGGGCGAATTTTCGACCATGCAGGTATCACCAGGGTATTTTACATAAGAAGACCAGAGAACATGGGGAATGTTTAAAATGGATATGATTAGTCACAGATATATTCTCTCCCAACTGAAAGATAGAATTTCTACTAACAGTACCCTGGCCTTACCCTTTGCCCAAATAGAATTGTAAATTAATCGAAGCAAAAAATTGAAAGAAAAAACTCCGCTTAATGTAAGCCGAAAATGTATACCCATCAGAAATATATTCATTTTCAAATCAAAATATTTTCTAATGAAATATTGCTTTATTGAGAATAATCATTAAAAAATTGTCGAGTGTCATGGACAAATTTGATGTGTGATCTGTGATTTCAGTTCTGTTTTAACTTAACAGTCCGAAGCATTTTGTAGCTACTTTATGACTGTATATCTAGTACAAGCAAATCCCACTCATTAATAAGTTCCCCCAACAGTGAAGAAATATTTGAAGATACTTTTCATCTCATGTAAGCCATTATTTTTTTATCAACTATTACTCCAAATATTTATTTAAGCTTGGCATATCGTATCCAAAAGGGCCAAATTACAATTATTTTATTACAAATTAATTAGATTTTTTAGTAGTTCAATTTCCAATTTTTATATCTATATTAGTTGAATTATATTTATCTATTTATAAAAATACATTAAGATATCCAGTCATACCTATAACAAGTATTTACCAATAATTAACCAATACTTATTGGCTAGCCAATAATGACCTCCCCTTACTCACGGACCGGATAGACGGCGGGCGGCGACTGGGGCCGAGGGGGTGATTGGGGTGAGGGGGCTGATTGGGGTGCGGGCCGAGACACTACCGGACACAACAAATATGTCCAGAGCCGTGTTCGCTCCTCGGGGGATGAGCAGGTACAGTCCAGCCGACAGGAGCCTCCATCTCTCCATCAATTACAGACAACACAGGATGTATGACTCTGCACCTACCGCGTACAGATCTCCTCTTTGGCTCCACGGTCTTCGTATGTCTATCCCGCTCAGGATCCAACAAGGACACAAAGGCGTTGATGACCAACATCGGTCAACACGCCCTTAAAAAAAAATTATACAATAAACCAAAAAATGATTTTGGGAATGCAATTATTTTTTCAAAAAATATTATATAAATTGAATAAATATTTTATAGGTTGAAAAATCATTTAATCCTCCAATAAAGAGCTATCCATTCTTTCATTTATGGTAAAGTAAAGCCTTTATTAGTATTGTTTTTGAAATTTTTATATTAAACCCATTTTTAATTTTTATTAAAATTAGTCTTTATTGTCTCAAAATTAACTATTTGATTGTCTTTATTGGTGCTAAATTAACTTTTGTAATGTTGACAGGGACGATGGATTCAGTGAGGTCCGGCCCTTTCGGTCAGATCTTTCGCCCGGATAACTTTGTTTTCGGCCAGTCCGGTGCGGGAAACAACTGGGCCAAAGGTCATTACACGGAGGGCGCGGAGCTTGTGGACTCCGTCCTGGATGTGGTCAGGAAGGAAGCCGAGTCCTGCGATTGCCTGCAGGGGTGAGTTTGCTAACTCTTGTAACCTCAGCTACTTCTGCCATGGGTGTCACTAGAGCTATGGGTTAGGAAAGAACACGATTTATTATTATTATGAAACTCTACTTTTAACTGCTAATACTCACACGCATCGCTTATTTTATGTTGGGTAACAGCGAATCGCTGACTTGAAAATAAGTTTGAAATAAAATTTTAAGGTGATTGCTGAGTATACTCAAACACTACATTAGTATGTAACTGGTAAAGAGTAGCCTATCAAGATTAAATCTAATTAAAAAAGAGGATCTACACAGATGATATCAATGGTTAGATTATGAACGCAAGTGCTTTTGGATTCGGCTTGTTGAAATCGTTCATAAGCCAATGAGAATGCCTGACTTTTACATGTCCATGAGCGACAAAAAAAACTTTTAAAAAACAACAAAAAAACTAAGTTAAATTAAAAATACTATAAAATAATTGATAATCCACAACAATATATCAGTATTATTTTCTAGTTGCTTGCCTGATTTTACCCAGTACATTGTTAAGAGAAAACTACAATGTCATATTTATATGCTTCCAGGATGATAGAAGAGTAAACGAAATTAATTTTTCCATACTTCCAAAAACTTTCTTTTAAAAGATTTAAACAATTGCTTGAAATTAGTACTAAAATCAACTAATCATGTTTAAGTCATATTTGCTTAATTTTGCACACACAATGGACACACTGGATTTTATATTTACATTTGTACTTAAAAGCAAAAAGCCGAATTTCATCTAGGAAAACATTTCCCTTCAGCTTAAATTAAATAAATTTAATACTATTAACTACAATTTCTGTTAAAAAGGACCTCCACATATTGAATAAAATAAATTATTTAAAAAAATATAAGGTTGTCTGTACGCTGAATAAGGAACTTACTTATTCAATTTATATTTAAAATCGATGCTTCTAAATTCAATAAGAATAACAAATAGTTGCGGATTCTAAGCCTTAACTATTAGAATATTAATTTTCTGTGTTAGGGAATAAGTTTAATGTTTTAGAAGAAATAAGGTCTTAGAGAATTCCACTGCACAAGGGAATACATTGTTAGACAATTTGTAAAACAGTATATCAGATAACACTAATGATTTATAAACAAAGTGAACAACTGAAGAAGATAGGTTAGTTACTATAGAGAATAGTTTTCCCAAGATTCCATTCAAGATAAAGTAGTTAGTAGCCTTAAGTTAAGAGTAGAGGCTCTAGAGAGCCAACTAGGCCAGTCACTTGATGATTCACACGACATCCAGAAGGTTATCCACCGTGAGGTCTCCGACGACTTCGACGGAAAGATAACCTGAGAGGACATCAAGACACTCTTCGAGACGGTGGCTATGGTCCAAGGATGGTCGCTGTGGACAAAGGCTTCCGCATTGTGCTTGGCTCTGCGAGGAGACTCACTAGGAGTCCTTCAAGCAGTACCAAAGTCCGTACGATATAACATCAATGAGCTGATAAGTCGACTGTAGGTGAGATTTAGACATCGGCTTATGAATCAGTTCTACCGTTCATAGCTCTGAGTCCAGATGCCCAACGAATCACTTCAGGAATTCGAAGCCGATGTCCACCTTGTCAGATACGCCTACTCTTCACTCATGGATGATTTATACTTCTAGCCCTGCCTTGCCCTTTCTATGAAGTTATAAAAACATAATAGCAGTCCCCTAAGTCAGATCGCGTGTCTTATTTAGAGGCCTCTTTGTAAATAAGCATTTATTTATTAGTTTGCAAGGACAAAAAGCTTGATTTTTAGCTGTAATTAATAGGTGTACTTATTTGTTGCAATAAATTAAATTAAATTTCATCAGTTCTTATTTATTATTGACCTATAGCCCATAACAATATTAATCTGGTATATTAAAGAATGCTATTCCTACATTGCATTGTTAATTATTAGCATCAAATCTTTTCTTATCTCAGCAATGCTAATCCTAATTATATTGTCAATAGCTATAAGTGATCACATGACCTTATTTATGTTTATTGGGGCAATACATTTTAAACACACAAAGATTATTTGACGCTCTGAAATACTTATCCGTATTTTTATGATGATTAAATCAAACAGGTATTATCTGTTGAAGAGTCTTTTATATAAAAACCTGGCAGAAATATATATGCGATTAACAAAAGAGCGCTTAATATTCATTAAAATAATCACCACCTACGAAACACACTAAACATAAAAATGCACATACATTGTATATTGCCGCATATACATTATAGTGTAAGTGTATTCATGGCATATGGATTGGTTTTGCAGTTTCCAGATGACGCACTCACTCGGCGGGGGCACTGGCTCTGGACTGGGGACGCTTGTGATTTCCAAGATACGCGAGGAGTATCCCGACAGGATTATGAACACGTTTTCCATAGTACCATCCCCGAAGGTGTCTGACACCGTGGTCGAGCCGTACAACGCTACCCTCTCAGTGCATCAACTGGTCGAAAATACTGACGAGACCTTCTGCATCGACAACGAGGCGCTCTACGACATTTGCTTCAGGTGGCTATCCTTCTTTTACAGATCAGCTGAGACGCTGGCAATCATAAAAGCTGAATTCTAAATTTGTTTCTGACATGGTAGTAAGAAGGTTATTTTGGGACGTAAATCTACTTTCAATAATAACTTTAAAAAGTAGTGGATTACTGGGCTGAATTATAAAAATTTATAGTAGGAACTGCCTAAGCCTAGCGAATTTCTAAGAATATTTCTCTGAATCCCGTACCTCTGAACCGAAACTGACTTGATTTAACAGCTTGAACTAAAATTATAAATACCAAATTTGGTTTAAGTATTTCAAAAATAAGAGTACCTGCCTAACAATCAAGAGTATATCCTTTAGTATCTTCCTTTACCTAATATACTTAAGATCTGTTTTTTTTTTATACTTTTAAATGGTTTAAAACAACATTTTGCGTATAAATCAATTAATACAAGGGAATAGAATAAAAAATCTAAGTGTCCCAGTCAGGGCTCGAACCTGGATCTCCTGCTATCCAATTACGCTACTGGGAGAGACAGATAACTTATTAAATTCCCAGCACTAGTGTCGAGAGTCTAACCTATGAGAAAGACGAATACATCGTCTTATGCACGAAGGAGGTGACACTTCTATTTATCGACTCTCGTTATTTACTTTTTATTTTCATTTATAAATATTAATTTTATTTGTAGTTTTTAATCTCCCGTAAATTTAAATCTATTAATGCAAGAGAATAGAATCGACATTTTACGTATATTTTGATCGATACATTTGTCCGTAATACTAATAAATGTTAGTCTCCTTCTAAACTCAACTTCCTCTCAACCGATTTCAGCCATGTACGAACTCATCCAGTTATTGGCAAAGAAACGTTTAATTACCTAATTTGTTTCAATGTTTTAAAAATTGCAGACACATGAGACGTACATACAAATGAATGCTACTTGTTCAAGCTAAATCGGATCAAACAATTTTCACAACTATAAAGAGATAGTTTAATAAAAAAATGTGAGTGGAAACTTTGTAGGTCTCTTCATATAATTTAAGCGTACCGCATTATCTAGCAGCTTTTACGCACCTTGGAGATTTGATGCGTGTCAAAATGATATTCTGCTGATGATATCGACACTTATGTCAGAATAATCGCTAATACTTCCTTTTACGTATCCAGTTCCTCCCTTCACCACGATTTTAATATCCCTTTTGTTCAGGATCTCATTTCTTCCCGCTTCACCCTTTTCCACAGTAATCTGCCATACCATCCTAATCCACTAGCACAGACCCTGTCCTCCAACTCCGACCCCTATAACTTTCCCCGTAAACTTAATGAAGATGACCACGTGACCTCCAGGGGATATAGTCTGTAATTAATTTGAGGATAGTTTCATTGGTCACCTTCTCTCCTCATGTGGTTGACATTGAATGCCAATTTTACTTTTCATTGTAATCAAATTACAAAATGTTTTAATTTAGCAGAATGTAATAAATGAATAAAAGTTTTAAAAAAAAGTATTTTTTAAATAATATTCTCTGCATGGTATAGTCTTGCGAATCCTATTCTGCTGATAATATCGACACTTATGTTAAACGATACTAGAAATAAAATCTTCCACAGGGCGGAATTAAAAACCTGCGGTTTAGAACCATGATTGAGGATCGATTAATTTTTTTATTTTACAAAGAGAGGATTATCTGGAATTCGGTCTTGGTACTTGAAGAATTAAAAATTAATTAGTAATGAAAAAGAAAAAGCAATTTTTTTAAAATTAATTTTTTGGTTAAAAATTAGTTTTTAATTCCTCAACTACCAAGACCGAATATTGGAGGAAAAAATAGTTTAACAACAATTATATACGGTTGTAAGAGACCTGAGATCTTAAAAAAGCTGAATTATTACTAAGGTTATTACTTTGGTACCAGGACGCTTAAGTTGACCACGCCTACCTATGGCGACCTAAATCATCTAGTATCGGCCACTATGTCCGGAGTGACAACCTGCCTGAGGTTCCCGGGCCAACTCAACTCGGACCTGAGAAAACTAGCGGTGAACATGGTGCCCTTCCCCAGGCTGCATTTCTTCATCACAGGATTCGCCCCACTTACCTCGAGGTAATTAATTCCCTTTTTTGTTTTGTATTTTTCAGAATGGTTAAAAGGTAATACGCACTCAAAATTGTAATTATGATTGGAAGAGGATATTTATGTTCGCTGCCCGCAAAGAAATTAATAATTTTACTGATTCTTAGGTGTACGGCAGGTTCCTATAAAGATAGAAAAATAACTGAATTATTTGTCAGTCAAATAATTTATTTTAGAGAATCTATTAGATTATGTCAAGCTTCCAGAAATGTGCACCCAAGCAATAAGTTACTCCTGAACTTCACTGTCGTCTGTGATGCCAAGTTCGTTGAGCCTGTAGATCGATTCGCCTACGAATGGTGACGACTTACTAAAATTCCCTTGAGAATCCATAGCTTTACTCAGAACAGTAGAAGTAACTAATTTGTCGTACTTATTGCCCACAGATTCTATCATTTATTCTAAAATTTTATTTTCCTAAATTCCCCAGTCTCTAGTACGTACAAAATCTTATGGATTAAATTCTTATTTAATTCTACCTGCTTTCTTATTCCTGGGAGTTTTAATGTGCTTTGAACCAAGGAATTTCTGATGTAACTTCCGATAAGATTGTTCAAAAAAATTTTTTTCTATCAAATGATCTTTTACCAATTTGTTTTAAAGTGTTTTGTTACATATTGGAATTATATTAGTGTATGTAAAAACCGAAGAAAAACATGAATTTCTCATAAAACAAAGTCCTTCATAAAGAAGAAAAGTAATTGCAGACTTGCACGGATAGAGCCCTATGTTCAATTCCTGAGGATTGACTGTTTTTATATCGACTGAGAGAAACATGCATTATAGTACTTTTCATTTACCGTAAATTTGTTGTGTTCAATGTGAAATATCATTTTTTCTAACTGAAGGTAAATGATTAATGACAACTTATGCCAACATTTCGTACTAGTGCATAAAGAGACGTTTTGTTTTATATATTTATTGTGTAATTCGTTTTAAGGATATCAACTTGTTCAGTGTTCACACAAAATGTTATCTTAGCTCAAGAGTCTAGGTATTTTACTTTTGGTGAAAAATTTTCTTTACTGTAACTAATTTATTTCAATATTAATCGGTTAAATGTTAGTTTTTTTTAAACTACTGTTTAAGACTTGGGAAGCTCATAACATGAGGACCAATTGAAGGTGGCCATTTGTTTTCTTATTTTAGAAGAGAAAATTGTTCACCTAGAAACAGCTATTAGATTCATCTAGGCCTGCCTCTGCCCTCCCATACAGTTATAAAATGGGCACGCTAGCGTTCTTAGTCAGTGATAAGTTAATCTCAGTCAGTGTCTTAGAGCGTTGGTGACAGTGAAACTTCAAGTTAAAGTAATTAGTACATGCAGAACATTAAGCAAGTTGTTTTGAGGCATCTTTGTAAATAAGCACATTTAATTCATTTGAACAAATTTATTTTAGCTGTAAGTAATTTAATTGATCTATTTATTTATTAGTTATTAAGGGGAGTAGGTTCGATTGTTATCTGTAATTTATAGGCGTACTTATTTGTTATAATAAATTAACTTAGATTTTTCTCAGTTCTTAATTGTTATAGACCATAACACTACTTCTGAACATGGGTGATTGTTTTTCTAATGAAAACTATTATCTTCTAAACACCTATGTCACTGGGTAGGCTTATATTTATGAGACGCACAGTTTAAAAAAAACAAAAAACAAGTGTCTCCCTTTTAAGCTTAAGAGGTTTAATATAGGAATGGATTGACAACCTGTAAATAGCCTCTTCCTATAGCCCATAACACTACTTATGAACATGGGTGAGTGTCATTCTAATGAAAACTATTATTTTCTAAACACCTATGTCTTCTAAACTCTACAGAGTAACTTTTTGGTATTTGATAACTTTAAGTGGAATTGAGGAGTAGGAAGTTTTACAGATACCTTTGCAAGAAATCGCTTAAGGAAAATAAATCCCATAAAATTTTTTTTGGCCTTTTATCCTTTGATGCCATTCTTACATTGAACGAAAAGAATTTGACAGTAAAATCAGTCTCCAATTTTTTATATTTTGAGAAACTTAAAACTGCTTTAAGAATTGTGATTTATACGGAAATTTTTCAAATATTTGTGTTATCTAAAGCTCATTGTACAGCTAAAACTTCGTTGCACATCTTTAATGAAAAGGTTATTTTACATGAAATGCAGTTAATAACCAATTTTTTTGTATAATATTTTCATCATATTTACTTCTTGTTAGATTGCGTAGAATTAATCATAGCTGTCATTAAAAAAAACTCTCTTACTGGATTCTTCTGTGGATTTAAACCCATAAATCAGAGGGTTATATCAATATTTTTTTCATATAAGTTCTTTAGTCTCGGTGACTTCTTTGGTTCACTGTATGCTTACTTAACTGTTCATAAAATATATTTGACAGAATAGTGGAATGTATTTTTGACAATTAATTTCTTTTTAATTTTATTATTAACTCCAAGTCTTAGTTGACTGGGAGTTCAATTCATATAATCTTCTGAAAACCCCTCGGGCTTTGGCTTTCACTCAAACCCTATTCTTTTGCATTCGTATTTTGATTTATAAGGTGTACAATGTTTCGGCTCATTAAGTGCAAAAACACTCAGAATGAATCCGAATGATTCATCGCTGAATTAGAATGAATAAATTAAAAACTTTGCTAAAACCTTTTTACTTAACATCAAGGATAAGTAATTCTTGACAACTATTGGGAACAATAACAGCTCAAATATGCTTTATCATTTGTTCCTATAATTTTTATAGTTCGGTCCCTCGTAATGTGATGTTTACACCCAATTAAGCTGAGTTCGGAAACAGAGCTTCATTGTTTACTCTAGATGCTACCTCTAAATTCACTAATTCATTAGTCGTTATTCATTGTAGGCTGTCAACATTCTGATCAAAGTATTCCCTCAATAGCGATAAATACTGATAATTTACTATTACTTTCTTTCAACAAAAAATGTTTTTACGTATTGATTTGGATATATATTGGACCACTATCAAAACAAATGCTCTTTATATTTATCTAAAATAAAGTCTGATACATATGTTTTCTGCAGGGGCTCTCAGCAATATCGTGCGCTGACAGTGCCTGAGTTGGTTCAGCAGATGTTCGACGCAAAGAACATGATGGCGGCATGCGATCCTCGCCACGGTCGCTACCTGACAGTGGCGGCCATCTTCAGAGGCCGGATGTCCATGAAGGAGGTGGACGAGCAGATGTTAAACGTCCAGAACAAGAACTCCTCCTTCTTTGTCGAGTGGATACCCAACAACTGCAAGACGGCCGTGTGCGACATACCTCCCAGGGGCCTCAAGATGGCTTCCACCTTCATCGGGAACTCTACGGCCATCATGGAACTGTTCAAGCGGGTTTCGGAGCAGTTCACTTCCATGTTCAGACGAAAGGCCTTCCTCCACTGGTACACTGGTGAGGGCATGGACGAAATGGAGTTCACAGAGGCCGAATCCAACATGAATGACCTCGTCTCCGAGTACCAGCAGTACCAAGAAGCCACATCTGACGAGATGGGCGAAATGGACGAAGAAGAGGCTGCCGAAGAAGTCTAAATCACATCATTGATTAGGCCTTCTCCCTCAATTATATAATTAAAAAAGTTTAAAAATGATGCAGATATGGTAGAGAATTCATATAATAAATGGAATTGGTACTAGACCTACATTATTCTGCTCATTGCCGTAAAGACCAAGTAGTATGTTTCCAAACTTTCTTTATTCTTCTAGTAGGCCATACTTAAATTCAATGCCGAAATTAAAAAGATTTTTAAAAGAATTTATTTTAAAAATAAATAGTATTTAACATCAATTTTTTCGTCATTTTATGGCGCTTTATATTTACAAATGAAACTTAATTTGTCACTTAAGTTACAAAATTAATAATAGGAAGGAACTGGAAAGCAGCTGAGGCTAAAATAAAGAACAATGTATAGTTTTCTTTTAGATTTTGATGAAGTTTTAAAAAGATTTACTTGAAAGGTTAAATGTTAAAAATTATTTTTTAAAGAGACATAGAATACACCTAATCTACACCCAAAATAACAATTACATATATACATGGGTATCATTTTTATTTTTACTGAAGCGTTTTGAATTTGTTATCTTTCAAAAAAGGTTTGAGACACCTCAAAAGGTATTTTTCATTCTCTACTTATAATACATTTTCCTATCCCCAGTCACCATAAATATAAAATTTTAACTTGATCATAATTAACCCTTTGTTGGAAAAAAGGTTCTAAAAAAAATACCTTCAAGAGATGGCTTGTGAGTCTAAATGCGCCCGAAAGTAATGAAAATGTTATAGTACTAAAATGATTTTAGTATTATGAAAGAAAACACAAAAATAGAGTACATCAGAAATATTGCAGTTTCTGAAAAAAACTAGTAGCCCTTCTGCAGAAAGAGGTAGAAATTAACATATATAAAT
>KZ808742.1:127771-160013 GCA_000696205.2 Oncopeltus fasciatus
CATCAAAGAGGCACTTACGAAAATATATTTTTTTTTTTTTTAAATTTAAGTTATATATGCACTTCATATAAAAAAGAATCATGGGTTGGTAGGTTGTCCAATGGAGGTAAAAGTGGAGGAGCGAGGAGGAGTGTGTGCATCAGGATTGGGTCTTTACCAGGCTGCCGTGGGGAAGGCGACTTCTTTTGTTATAGAAACAACAGGCCAGCCAGCAGACAGCTTTGATGTGGTGGTTAGTGGTCCTGGCTCGACTGCAATTCCAGTCCGCTGTTACCAGCAGAAAGATGGCAATCTTCTTGCTGAATTCTTACCAAATGTTATAGGTGAGTAGCTTTTATTTCAGATATGAAAATAGTCCTCTTTTTTAACTTAATTTTAACTAGGATATACTAAAGCAGTTATTTAAATGCTTATTTGAAAATTTTCTATTTTGCCAGTGTTATTTTGTCATGATATATCCTCTGAAGTTTTTTACATGTTCTCAGTTTGTAAAATGAAACTAAACACAAAAATAAAATTAAACACAAAAATGAGTTTATAACACTTTTTAAACAAGAAAAGTTATTATTAGATAATGCTGTTCTTTCTGTAATTCTTCCTTTAATGTCAAAACATTGTAATAGCACACCAATAAACTTAGGCTATCTGAAACATGCCTTCTTTTTAGCAAATTTCTTGTAAGAAAATATATTCATATAAAATATAGCTTTTTACATTGGTCCCTTCATGTGACTTTATGTAGCTTCCCATATTACTAAATTATTTATGTATTTTGGTATTTATGCTAATTCTGGACCTCTTGGATAAGTTTATTAATGACTAATTGGTCAAGGCAAAAGGAGGGGGCTTTAGATGAAAACTAAATTTAAAAAATCATCACTATCTTTCTTACTTTTTGAGATTTGAAAAAACTTTATTGAATATAATATGCGTAAAAAACATTGTTTTGTGACATTTACAAAAAATACATGCTAAGGTAAATATTTAATAATCTAATATTGAGAGTTGGATGAGCTATCATAATTTTTTTAAATGCAGAAACTTATTTCAGTATGTAGGCTTTTAATTGCAAACCCATAGCCCTACCTTTTTTGGTCATTGTTCTCTCTGATTTGTAAGATAAGTTTCGTCTTTTATTTACATTCATATTAAATGAAACATGGAAACTTTGCTTAGTTAGACAGCTAGTACAGATCCTCTGAAGTATGATACTATAATCATTTTGAATATAGAGTTTTTGACCATGGAGATTTTTTGGTATAGAATTCTTTGGGATTTGGTGAAGTTTGAGCCAAAAACAAAAATACAATTTTTAAAAAGTGTATTTTTTATTATCTGCTGATGTATCAGCTTACATTGTAAGCCATCTTCAGGGCTGTTAAAATACAGTGCCATAAAAAAAAAAAAAAAAAAAAGGAAACCAAAAAAATAATTTAATATTTGCAAAACATGTATGTATATTTTAAAATTTAGAAGCTCAATCAACATCCGATTTTTCAATCTATAAATTTTAAATTATAATTTTAAAAGAAATATCGAAAACATTTTAGAAATATCACTAATGAAAACAGCCGGAATTGATAAATTACTTCTGAATTCCATAAACTGGGAGGTGTTGAACTATTGAAGACTTGACTTGCAGGTATAATAGGATGAAGTTGAACAGCCAGTGAGTGGCATCAATATCGAGACACTATTACTTAATAAATATGTATTTGTAAGAACAAAGATCACTTTTGACGAGCCATAAACACAGTATTTATGTAATACACATACATACTCTTCCTCTCAATATATATTACCTCTATAGTAATAGGTTATAAGAAACCTAATAATTCAAAGAAAATAGCTTATTCTTTATTTCATTAGCTTGACAATATATTGAGTAAAGTTTTATATAAATGTTATTAACACCAGTACCTGCTCTTGCCCTTTATCGTGTTTTCCGATTTGGTCTAAAAACAGTTCTTCATGCAAGTACCGATGAAGCACAGTTTGTAAAGTCTTGTAAAGCAGTAGAACTAAAATAATAACCAACAAAATTTGGTAACATGTATTCTGTAATTTTCAGGTTGTTTCACTATTGCCTTCAGAAACGGTAATCTCAACTTGAACGTTAACTTAGATGGAAAACATGTTTGGGGAACAAATGTTAACGGTAAGTAAATTCAATTTTATTTTGAAATGCTGCTTCTTATTTTAGTTATTGTGTTCTGTAATATAATTATTGGAACCTAGTTGAATTGGACAAATTTACTTGTTTATTCTCATTTATTAATTTATTATTCTTAGCTTTCAATGGAATTTCTATTAAAAAAATTATTTAGTCTGAAAATATCCTACTTTTTAACACAAATGATGGACTTCAGTAGTACTATTTTTATAATTACAAATAATATTTCATAATGTTAAGAGTTAAAAATGAATAAGAAATAATTTCGATTCTTTAGGCATTTATAATTGTAGCAATAGTAATAGCGGGGGTGTTATTCCATTTGTAAGAGTTTAAGGATTATAGATGTATGAAATTTTTGTAGAGTGTTTCGAATGCATTTGCCCAATTTCAGGAAGGGATAGTAAAGCCAGAGTTATCTAATAAATTCATACAGACAATACCCCGATTCCTGAATTCGGAGAAGATTAAATTAAGGGAATTGTAAAGTATGAAAGTAACTAACTTAATATATATACTTAAAATTTGAATTCCAAGTGAACCTTACAATTAATGTTTCGATTTCATGGAATGGTAAGTATAGCACAAAATATTTAATTGAGTTAGTAGAATGAAGTATGAATTACAGTCGAGTTTTGACCAGGGTGTAAATAAATTCACCATTTACCATTTAATCGTTATAGTACTATTTGCCAAGAACCGAAAATTTTTAGGATAAAGAAAACTAGGACTGCTAAAAACTATAAATTTTTCTCAAAAAAAGTTTTTATGTTCTCATGACTCTTAATTTTTTTGCTTAATGGGAAAAATATAAATAATTTATTTTCGCGAAACACAGCGAAGTTACAGAGATTTTAAATGTCCTTACTGCTAATCGAGCTTAAGAATAAATTATAATTAAATTTTGATGCTAACCTTAATTTCAAGTCTTAATGATAAAATTTCGCTGATTAAGAGAAAATTCTTATAGTAATTAATTTGCGAAAAGCAAAATATTACGTTCACACTGTATCTATCAAACTAATTTTTTTTTAAAGATAAACACACACCTCTAATTAAGGCACTCTTTTCTCATGTTTAGAGAACTACTCAACTCTGTTTATGTACAGTTAGTAAAAACTCACTTTGAACAAGGGGGTTGTCCAAGATGAATAATCTCTTTTCTCTTTAATGTCATAAATATGTGTTCCGCTTAGCGACAATAAATAAATTATGAAATGTATTCTCTACATTATTTCATAAGGAAGTGCTTACTAGATATCAATCATTCGTTGTAGTTTTATTAGCGTTAAGAATATAAGTCATTTGTATTAGAATATAAATGTTACAAATTATTATTAACTGAATGATTATATTTTTATAGCTGGGAAGAACGTACCATCTTGCGTCAATCTCCCATCTCCAATCAAAGAGGTCTGCATTCGGGATTTCAATCTGAATGCTTCTCAAAATGGCCAAGGTAACTTGTGCTTTACAGTGGGCTTCAAGAACTACGGTTTCGGTGCAAGGTACTGCGCTAATGTCAGTGGTGGACATCTTCATGCAGGCCATCTCCCAACCCTAGTCAAGATATAAATGGCATGGGTCTTCCCAATCAAGATTCGCAGGAAGAAATATTTTTGAAGAAAGTTATTAGTAAATAAATACATTCTTCAAATAAAAAAAACAATGTATTTTCCTTCTATTATACCTTTAAACAAATTAGTGATGATCTGCTCATAGTTTAAGAAAACGTCCCCAAATAATATATCAACCTCTTTCTGGTGAGAAGCTTATAATATTGAGAGATAATTTACTTTTAAATCGTGATGATAATTGTGGTAATGTAATCCCCCCCCCCCAAAAAAAAAAAAAAAACTCTCTACCCCAGCCGGGGAGGTAGAGTTTGTTTTCTACCTCCCTGTACTATTCAAATTAATAAATTACTTTTATTTGAAAGCTTTTAAACAAAAACTAAATTTGTTTATACATATACACATAATAAATTTATAGTTAACATAAAACTAAGATTTTGATAACATTATTTTTTTATGAATTGAGAAATTCCTACATGAGGGATAAGTGTAAACTAAGCCACATTTCTTGCTTCGTCATATATAAGTGTTAATAACTCCTATGATTTTACAAGCCGGGGAATTAGCGCAGAACGCTGAATCACAGACTTTATCTAAGCTGTCGAGAAAGGAAGTGTAGTCACTTAACCGTCAATCTATGTAATCCATGGGATAACTATCTATGATGGAATAGTAACGGGGCATCAATCTAGAGAAATGCCTATGTACATGTCATCAGTAGACTCTCTCATTATGTAACAATGTACTTTAGAGAATACATTACATATCGCCTAGATGACAACGCTAAAGATGTCGATAGTGCCAATGGACATGCGGAGGGATCGCCATTCTTATAACCAATTCTGTTCCTTCTACCAGTTAAACCCTGCAAACTAATTTATGTACATGATGTGACTTCTTTATTTCCTTCTGGAATCAATCTTTGCAGCATACGTACATTTACGCTCAGGAGAAGGAATATATTTCTGAAGACATACTCACTCAACTTTACAGTAAAATACCGAACCCAGAGTTAATATTAGACGACTTATTCAAGCCATTAATGATGGGCATTCACTTTTTCGAACGCTTCGGACTCTCGCCCCTCAGAGAGGTAGGACTATTGGGGTTAGTCCGCTAGTTAAAAGATTTTTTAAGAAGAAAATTTACTCTAGCAAGTGAAATTGGAGTTTTGCAAAGGTATTCAGGCTCCTGAATTTGAGTCCGCCGGTATAGGTGACAATCTTTCCAGTGTTGGGAGTTCTCATTTCCATTCTTGGCTACAGGGCGGGTAAAGTGATTTTCCCTATTGTTACCCAGAAAGCTTAAGCTACCTTTAAATCAGTCCCCCGGCTAAAGCGACCATCTCACAGATATTACCTGTGGCAAGACATTTTTTAAAATTTTGTTCTATTTATTTTAAAATTGTATCTCTTCATTTCAATTTCCTGCCTTTGTTGATGAAGTCTCTTCATATATTCTAGATTTTTCTTTTTCATTAGGCTATGATGACCATTACAGTTCTTTACCCTTAAAATTAGGCGGAACAATTAAAGTCTTAGTCAACATCGTAAATATTTTTCTTAATTAAAACTTTACAGAACATGAAAAAAAAAAAAAAATACATTTAATTACTCCTAAGTTCCCAACTTTTTCGTAATACTAATAACGTACATATCACTATTATTAATTTTGGTTATCCTCTAAACCCACTCAACCGATTAAATACAAAAATGAGTTCATTCATCTATTTGGAAAATAAAGGTAAATACTGAATATGGTTTCTACAGTTCAAAAATAAGAAACTACCCAAACCTTAAAGTTACATTCTAAAAAATGTTGTTAATATGCATTTTTTCAGCACCCAATCTTTTAGACCTCTAAAATGCCATGTGGACTGAGGAATTAATAGGCACGCTATGTCCTTGTGACTCAAAGCAGTAACACCTTCCGAGTTCAAGTATATTATCAACCATCTGCCTAAACGCAAATCAACCGGATATGATTTGATTACCAGTCGAATTCTCCTTAATCTTCCCAAGAAGGCAATCGTATAATTACATATTCCGAACTACCCATTTCTCACTCCTCTGGAAAAATTCAAACATAATAATATTATGCCCTATAAGTCTCCTTCCTACGCTATTAACTAAAGCTTATAGAAGAAATCCTGTAAAAAAGAATAATGCCTTCCATTGAATCCATCAATAACCTTCCAAATCATCAATTAGGCCTCAAATGTAAGCATTCTACTGTCCAGCAAGTGTTTCGCGTCGTAGATTACATTTCCTATTCCCTTGAGCGCAAAAAGTACTACCCAGGAGCTTTTTTGAATGTTTCACAAGCATTTGATAGAGTCTGGCACAGTGGTCTTCTGTTTAACTGAAATCCATACCTTCTTGCAACACTTAGCTGATCCTTAAGACTTACTTATCCAACCGTTTCTTTAGGGTTCGGCAAGGATTAGATTATTCCAATATCTACCAAGTAGAAGCGGGAGTTCCTCAAGGTACTTAGTTTGGGCCCATCCTCTTCATCCTGTACACTACTGACATCCCTACTCATCCAAGTACCCTTTTAGCTCTTGCATCGTACAGGGATCTAAAAAAAATCTTACTACCTCAGCCGGGAATAGAACCCAAGTTTCCGACTTGCCGGGCAAGTATGCTATCAGCTAAACCACCGAGGGAGTTAAAGATAAATTCAGGCTCCCCGCACCTCACTACGAGTTTAACCGTCAAGTATGAATAATATATCTTCTTGTAGTCTGAGAAGCTAACGAGTTACAGAGTGGTGCGGAGATCCTGAAATTTCTTCAACTTCCTCGGTGGTGTAGCTGGTAGCAAACCCGCCCGGCAAGTGGGAGACCCGAGTTCGATTCCTGGATGTGATAGTAAGATTTTTTCTAGCTCCCTATACGATTCAAATAAATGATTAAATGTGGGATTACTCTGCCACCATTGTCATCATGATTTAAAAATGTTCCTTTACTACTCTCAAATTCCGTTTGTTAACTGGGGTTCCATCTTAACTCACGACTCACATGGGGTGAACACATAAAAAAAAAAAAAAAAAAAAAATACAAGATCTCAATTGACCTACACATATTCATCAGTAAGAACTCCAATCTTACATCAGAAAATAAAGTGACGCAAGACTTTTTTATTTCTTTTTCTCCTTTTTTTTTTTTTTTTAGTACCTTGTCTACTTTTTAACCACTTAGGGTTATGGACTGAGGGGCTATCTACAGGTTGCCACCCCAATCTAAATATCATGGCTCAGAACAAGCTTTTATTTATTCATGAAAGCTTGCCTTGGACGGGATTTGAACCCGCAGCCTCAGAATTGCATGATCCAAACGATCCCCTGCGCAATCCTGGTGCCCCTTACAAGGGCGATTTACTGCGACCAATCTGGACTTACGGAGTAGAAATCTGGGGTGCCCCCAAGCCTTCCAAGATTCGTAGTTTTTGTTTCTTCAATAGAAAAGAAATATGTTTTAAAAAAAATTGGTTTGCACTGATCTCTCTCCTCCTACTGAACCGTTTTTTAGACAAAAATCTGACCAACTGAATCAAATTCANGCCACCCCAATCTAAATATCATGGCTCAGAACAAGCTTTTATTTATTCATGAAAGCTTGCCTTGGACGGGATTTGAACCCGCAGCCTCAGAATTGCATGATCCAAACGATCCCCTGCGCAATCCTGGTGCCCCTTACAAGGGCGATTTACTGCGACCAATCTGGACTTACGGAGTAGAAATCTGGGGTGCCCCCAAGCCTTCCAAGATTCGTAGTTTTTGTTTCTTCAATAGAAAAGAAATATGTTTTAAAAAAAATTGGTTTGCACTGATCTCTCTCCTCCTACTGAACCGTTTTTTAGACAAAAATCTGACCAACTGAATCAAATTCAACCAAACTTCCACGTCTAACGAATGATGTGCTCGTTGTTATTCGAGACAAATAATTAGTTAGTGATCTACAGAGTTTCGAAATTGATTACTATCCAAGAACAGCAAATAGTTATGAATTAGAATGTTTAAACGAAAATAATTTATTGTGCTAATTGAACAAACATAGTGTGCACCTGAACAAACTTCAGGTGGTACTATATATTCTCAGGCATAAGAGACTGCATTACTTTTTACTGCGATCAGAAGAAGGTATGTACAATGAATTATAGTATATAATAAATGAAGTCCACTAAATATAGTTTTTATTTGCCATTATTATTGTAAGTAAAAACTAAATAGGTATTAATGAATCACAATGAAATATTATTTTTTAATAATGAAATATATTCTTTTCTTATTTTTTTAATTTTTATTTTTAGCTTCAAATAAGTTTATATTTAAAGACATATAAGATGATGTTTACCTTCAAATTTGAACATTTTATAATATAAAATTACAACATAATGGGGGTAGATATAATTGAAAAACAAACTTGTTTTACATTTTCATACATACTTATAAGACCATTAAAACTTATATTTATGTTTTGCAGGATCTAAAATTTAAAGTTTATCAGCAAAATAACGATTGAAACATCGAAAACTCCAGAAACAAAAAATCAACATAGAATGTTAAAGATGTTTTTAAAATTTTATTTATTCTATTGGAATAATTAAATAGTAGTATTAATTTAGATGAAGAAGAAGAATTAAAAAAGTACGAATAAGAACTAAACCTAACTACTTAGTAGATTATTATGAATTTTTTTTTTAATTTAGCTTGTAGAAATGACAATTTTACGACTTTCGAGTTAAAGGTTCTATTTTTTTTGTAAAACCTGTTATAGTTTTATTATTTAGAAATGGAAATCTAAATAAATTAAAAAATGGAAACGCGTAATTGAAAATATGAGTATGTAGATACTGATTTTATATCGACAATTAGTTTTAAAAAAATTGACAAGTAAGAAAAGTGTTTAACCTGCTATGTCCTGTAGGCAATACAGACTAGTGTTGAGATCCTGAATTAACAATAGATGATTAATTAGTGGCCATTATTTTTTCTGTTTGAATTAAGATAATGGAAATATGGTAATCTGCCATAAATTGGTTTCTTATATTTCTACCATTTTTAGATCTGGTAATACAAAGTGCATATATTTCACAAAAATTATCGCCTATAATTCAAATCGCATTCATAAAGGGAGTTTTCTTTCAATCTCTATTAAATTACTAAAAATAATAGAAAGAGAAGAGATTTAAAAAAAAAATTATACTGAAATAAACATTATTACCTCCGTGAAAACTTGTTCCATTGTTCAGAAGAGATGAATGTTTAGAATAAAAGTCAGACACATGCATGTAAGACACAAACTGTTACTACTTTGTTTTTTACTGAAGTATAATAGTTGAACATCACTCAAAATTTATGCTTATAGGAAAAAACTTAAAGTATTGAAAATTTACTTGTAGATAATAAGAAATACATAGCCTTATTTAAAATTATATAATAATACAAATAAATAAATCATTATAAATAATAAATCAATAATTTATTACATTACAGCCATCTTGATTTATTGCAGGATAAAAGATCGATACTACTTTTCCCAACATTTCGTGTTAGTGATTTGAATTCAAAATGAGTACAATAGAATTAAAATACCATTCTTTTTACAATATAGCAATCAAAGAAATTTTTTCAAATATCAAATATTTTTCTAGAATTTTTGCTACCAGAAATAGTTTTATAAGATTAATTATACATAATAATAATAATATATGGGAATATATATAAAAGTTTATTAATCCATCCGACCATTTTCAGACCCACCATGAAGGCCTTTCTTTTCCTGTTTTTCGTTGGTGCACTCGCCCAGGTGGCTTTGTCAGAAGAGACTGATGATGACTACTTGACTGAAGAAGACTTGAATGGAGAAGATTTAGATGGTTGCTTTGATTTTTACAAATTATTTAATTCTATGTTTAGTGTGGGTTATTTGCTGGATTAGCTAAACTAAAGGCCTATCACAAGTTTTCATTCTTGGCAAAAGATCATAAAAAGTAGAAAAAAAAAAAAAATTCATTTTCACACATCTGTGTGCGTGCGTGCATTCGTGTATGTTTGAAGATAATTTTTTTCTTCCTTTAATGCTCTTTCAATCCTGGCGCTTCGGGTTCAAGTCCCGCCCAGGGCCAGCTTAGTAAAAGCTTGTCCAGAGCCATGATGTTTAGAATGGGATGGTAACCTATAGAGAGCCCCTCCCTCCATGACCTTAAGTGGTTGAATGGGAGGCTAATACTTAATAAAATTTTAAAAATTGCTCTTTCGGCTCGAATGAAAACTTATCACATAGATAATCTGCTAGAAGCACTAAGGCCTCCAGATAAAATATAATTGATTTTCATTGAACAAAGATAGACAAAATTATGTGAATATGAATCTTAATGATTTATTTTTATATTTTACTGTAAGTAAAATACATTATGCAAGAGCTTGTCAAACTATACAGATAAGCAAAGTCTGTTGGCCTTTGTTGCTGAGGTACTTTTATAAGAATTTATATTTATTTTGATTTTACAAAAAGGGGAATCAACCTGAAGAAAAAGTACATGGCCGCTCAAACATTCTGTTCATGATAAATTATTAAATACCTTACTGATTAAGATAAATTGTAAGTGAATATTTTATTTAACTCCCCTCTCAACTTTTATGATATGTTAAGATTAAAAATACCATTGAAAATAAAGTGAAATAAAGAGTCACAACCTCAACTAACAATGACTTGTTAAAATTGTGTTGAGGGATTTTGAAATCATTTCATTACCAACAGTGCATAGTCATTGTTTAGCGCACTGATAACTCCCAAGTAGACCTTTGTCTGTACTCTATACAGATTATGAAAATGTACTACCAAAGGTCTTCTCGGGCAGCCAATCGACAGGCTTAGAATACTTAATTTGGCACTGACACCTCGAATGCATGTTGAATCATTATTCATTATTTTGAAAAGAAAGGGGCCCTATAACAGCTCCTTGTTATATTCCTAAACATATTCTTTAGCATTTATCACTCAAAAATAAACATTTATAAAATATTAGACCGGAAAAAATCTGTCATCATTTTTATAAAATAATGAACATATTAATGTTTCTTTTATTTTAGTCTATCTTAAAATTTTCTTTCTTGCTCAATTTTAGCTACTTGTGAACTCATCAAAAGCTCTCATTTGAATTTCAATTTTTACCTCAAATAGCTCACAACCGCTTAACTCATCTCATGAAATTCTTAAAGATCTTCCTTATAAGGGTTACTGCATAATCTAACTCAGAAAATTAATTTTTATACATTTTTTGTGTATGAAATTTTCTTCTTCACACTAATAGCACAAAAATAATTATGAGTTTATAACTTGGCCACTTTCAGAATGCCACTTCTTTCTCTTCTTCTTTTTTTACCTGAGACAAATTTTTCTTCAGAACAACCTGTTTATTTTAGAAATTAGTAAGGGCAAAGTGACCCAGAACCTTCGTGAGAACTATGCATCTCAGTATAGGTGGTATATATAAAAAGATCAGTCCACTATTTGCTATTGATATCATAAGAGTAGTAAAATATGTAAGGATATGATCATTTGTAACCCAAGGCATATTAGAGAAGATAAGTATATCATTCTGGCCGCCTTTTCCCCCACATATAGATAGGGAGGAATCATGTTTGAATGAATTTTGCTTCACCTATAATATTACAATATTATAATCATTAATGAACATATCAAACTCTATGTCTTCTTAAGTTTTAATCTTGCAGAGTTGGAGCGATCGTGGTGGTCCACCATCCTTAGTCAGTCTCTGGAATTGCTGAAGAAAAGTATCCGCCTGGATCCATTGAACTGCAACGGACCTTCCTGTACCTCCTGCATCCGAGCACAAGTTCCCAAGATTGTCAACAAGCAAGGTATGCCAACAAAGAAAGTATTCATGAGCATAACTATCGGTCAAAAAATCAAAGTCTTATTTTGATATATTCTGATGCATTATAAATCCTAAAAGAACATATTCAGATATTGCTCATAGGTGTAAGGGCACTTATATTCACATGTTAGTTCATATTTCATGAGAACAATACATTTTTTTGAACAGGTAGATTAAGGCAATTATAATAATCTTAATTTTCCAGTGAATTTATGAATGACTATTTCCTTGATAATTGACAATGACTTAAAATTACAATATCGATTATACATTCTAAAGTAATTTCAAAGCATTATACATATGCGGTATATTTAATCATATATTAGTTTCCAAAGTAATTATACTTAGAGAGCACCATAAATAATATTTGCTTTGAAAGAGAGGAGTTGATTCGGGGCTTAATGAGAGTAAAATTGTGGACACTTACTTAATAATGATATATTTGTTGAATCAAAGATCCCCCTTGATCAGTTATATACAAAGTACAGACACTCAACACACTCATATATAAAAATTCAACAAAATAAGCTTATTCTTTATTTTATTAACTTGACAGTGTAGTAAAGTTTTATACAAATTACTAAAAAAATTGTGTAATCCCTGGTTATTATTGAGTATTATTTTTAAAAATATAAATATAGATGGAAGGAGAGCTGTTCACCAGCACTTGCTCTTGCCCTGTATCGTGTTTTCCAATTTGGTCTAAAAACAGTTCTTCATGCAAGTACCGATGAAGCACAGTTTGTAAGGTCTTGTAAAGCAGCAGAACTAAAATAATAACCAACAAACTTTGGTAACATGTATTCTGTATTTTTCAGGTTGTTTCACTATTACCTACAGAAACAGTAATCTCAACTTGAACGTTAACTTAGATGGAAAACATGTTTGGGGAACAAATGTTAACGGTAAGTAAATGTTTTTTCGATTTTATTTGAGTCGGTAGTTTATTTTGAAATACTGCTTCTTATTTTAGTTATTATATTCTGTAATATACTTATTGTTACCTAGTTGAATTAGACAAATTTACTTGTTTATTCTCATTTATTAATTTATTATTCTTAGCTTTCAATGGAATTTCTATTAAAAAAATTATTTAGTCTGAAAATATCCTACTTTTTATCAAGAATTATTATTGGGTCTATTTTCTCTTTAATGCCATAAATATTTTGTCACGCTTAGCGACTATAAATAAATTTTTAAATGTATTATCTAAATCACTTAATAAGAAAATACTACATGTCAATCATTTGTTATTATCGTTTTATTAGAGTTAAGAATATAAGTCATTTGTATATTCTTAGAATATAAATGTTACAAATTATTATTAACTGAATAATTATATTTTTATAGCTGGGAAGAACGTACCATCTTGCGTCAATCTCCCATCTCCAATCAAAGAGGTCTGCATTCGGGATTTCAATCTGAATGCTTCTCAAAATGGCCAAGGTAACTTGTGCTTTACAGTGGGCTTCAAGAACTACGGTTTCGGTGCAAGGTACTGCGCTAATGTCAGTGGTGGACATCTTCATGCAGGCAATCTCCCAACCCTAGTCAAGATATAAATGGCATGGGTCTTCCCAATCAAGATTCGCAGGAAGAAATATTTTTGAAGAAAGTTATTAGTAAATAAATATATTCTTCAAATAAAAAACAATGTATTTTCCTTTTATTATACCTTTGAAACTCTTCTGACTACTCAACAGCAAACAAATTAATAATGATCTGATTATAGTTTAAGAAAAAATTCTTAAAATAATATATCTACTTCTTTCTAGTGATAAGCTTCAAATATTGGAAGATAATTTACTTTTATTTGTAAGTTTTTAAACTAAAAACAAAATTTATTTATGCATATACACAAAATAAATTTGTAGTTAAAATATAACTAAGTTTTTGATAACATTATTTATTTATGATTTGAAAAATTCCTACATGCAGGAAATGTGTAAACTATGCACATTTCTTGCTTCGTCATATATAAGTGTTAATAACTACTAAGATCTTACAAGCTGGATAATTTAATAGCTCAGAAGGCTAAATCACAGACTTTCTCTAAGCTGTTGAGAAATAAAGTGTGGTCGCTTACCGCAATCTATGAATACCTCTAGAAATCTATGGTGGAATATTAATGGGGCATTAAGTAACAGGGAGTAATTACGAGCTATGTATCTGATAAGAGTCAACTACATTTACTAAAATGTTTATTTCAAATCTTAAGCCAAACAAACAGTTCTCAAAATTGATGCTTAAACTAAGTTACTTATATGAAGTTTTCTTACATAAATATGACTAATGCCAAAGTAGAAAAATGCAAAATTTAATATGAGAGATCATAATATTAAAATTTGTAAAGAAATATAAAAGACAATGGTAATTAAAAGTAGCACCTGATTTCCACACAAATGTATCCATTATGAAGCCCCCAGATGAGAAAACAAGAAACCAAATCCTTGTTGAGTATAAATTAGGAACAAGCTACTTTGAAGAAGATATTTTAGTAAGGGATCTAAAAAAAAAATATCTTGCCAGGTAAGAAAAAAAAAAAAAAAAAAAAAGTGAAATTTTCAAGTGATCTCAAAGCAACAGGAGTATACAGAGAAATTTAAAGAGGCCACACAGATTTCTACAAGAGGCCAGTAGTGAATGCCAAAATAAACCAACAGATATATTAGAATAATATTTATTAATGATAGAACTTGGCTGAAGAACATAGTGACAGAGAGATGAGGAATGAATGGTACTAAGAAGGATAAGAAATATTGCTTAGGAATAGAAATGAAGCAAAGATGAAAATGTTAGAAGTATGTGGCAGATACGATTATGAGAAAGTTGCAATTATTTTAAGGAAAAAAATAAGTGTAAACTGTAATTTTATTTTATTTAGACTATTACTTTTTCCTAAAAACATTTATTAAGAAAGATATTTAGATGCTATTTCTAGTATTGGATGGGACCTCTAATTTTTGCAATGTTGAAACTGAATTCGTTATTGCCCTTGGATTAAATCATTTTTGGATGCAATCGGATGAAGAGATATGGCAGATTTCTTAATATTTTCACGAGAGGGGACAGGATGTTCGTCTTCATGATAGGTAGGTGTTGGTCAATTAATGTATTAATTTTTTAATAGTTTGTTTTCAGCATGTTGAATTCTCCTACATAGCTTACTACACTCATACTATTGATATCATATTACATTATGGCAATTCTATATTGTAATATTGTAAATTATTATTGTATTCTCATGACATTGTATTTCAACAGCCCTGAAGATGGCTTACAATGTTAGCTGAAACGTCAGCAGATAATTTTTTTTTAAAACAAGTTTTTTTTATTTTTATCAACCTTGACTGAACCCCAACAAAAAAAAAATCTAATACTAAAAATAATATATTTCACACATTTCTAGCATTGCTAGTAATTAATTATTTTAAAATAACTTTCCAATGATGTGGCTTCTTATAGATGCAGGAGATTCTGAACCAGAGTTACACTTCACGTTTGAGCTATATTTGAAAGAATGAAATTTTGAGAGATTAAATGTAAACTGATAATCAAAAATTGTATTTTGAATTAAACAAGAAATAAATAAAGGAATATGTACATAGATTTACAAGAAACAAAAATATTACATCCATTAATATAAGGATGATATTAATTGATGGATTCGATTGTGGCTTCTAATGAATAAGAAACTATTTTATTTCCAAAACAATTTTTCCTAAGGGATGTTTCTCCTTTATCAACTCAATGGCCTTGTTAACATCCTTCAGTTCAAACTTAGCAGTAATGACAGGTGAAATTAACCCTTGCTCTTTCATTTCTAAAACATCAGATACTGCTTGCCTGAAAAAAAAAAAAAAAATTAATAGAATAAAAATTTCAATTTAATTAAACCAAATAAATATAAAGAAAAAATATGAAGAGAGGATGTCAAGAATTCGGTCCTGGTAGTTGAAGAATTAAAAACTCTGTAACCAAAAAAGTTTTTATTTTAGCCAATGTTTTGGCCTGAATTTCAGGCCTTCATCAGGGCTGAATATGAAAAGGAAACATACAAAAGTAGTATGGAAACATGTCTATATATGATAATCTAACAAAGAAAGAATAATATACACATAGTAGAACTACATAACCTCTTCATAGACCTATGAGGCATATGATATTATGAACCAATATAACCACAAAAAATAGATAACATTGGTGTGTGCTGCTTTTGAAAACAAGGGCAAGGAAAGGTAAAAATCCAACATACAATATTCCATATAAATCCAATTGCTTCAAACATCCAACATCAATGAAAAATATGACATAAAAGCAAAAATAAATAAAATTAGATATTGCTGGTGCTTGGAGAAGTCTTAGGTTGAAGATAGTGAAATAAAGCCACTGGTCCACTATAAGATCAGTAGTGATATGGGAAAGAGTCACGTGTTTTCAAAAGGAAAACAGAATAAGCATGTTCAATGTGTATGAGCAATAACTCTATTGAAAAAGGGAGACAGTAAAGTAATCAGGATCTCCATGACTTATAAAAAAGCCCTGAAGAATGTTAATTACATTCAAGAAGAATAGAATTCGTTAGCTGGGGCATTCAAAAAGGATAGAGAAGTAGTTGATCCCAAAGGTGCTTCTGAAGAGTAAATAGGGAACGAAGAAGATGTCTCAAATCACAGTGGTTGGAAAATATTAAGGAAGGACTGAAGACATTTGGATAAATTTCGGGAATCATTGAGGAGACTGACATTCTATAGAGACCATCATAGTGCCTAACATTAAAAAGAAGGAAGAAGGAATGATTTAAATACAAAATTTTTCAAAATATTATTCAATATAGAATTACAGAAAATGATTTTTTCCACCCTTTACTATCAAAACAATACAATATTAACTTATAATAACCAATACTATAATATTAGACAAAGAAAATATTTCAGCATTTAAATTGACAACCACAACTAAAATATAAACTAGTAAAAAACATTTAAAAAATATATGATTGTCAAATATGATATTTAATTTTGATAAATGTAAAATTGCCACTGCTAGGCAGTCTTAGAGATGATAAAGAGATCCAGAGGTAATTTAAAGATATATTTGAAATAAAAATTAAACAAAAGCAATGAGAAAAAAATATTTCAACATATTTGCCAAAGGGTTAAAATAAGAGTAACCATTTCAAAGTGATAGTCATTTAATGATTTTGACAATTACAATAAGCAGAAAAAACTTAAATTAAAAATTTCATCTAAAATTTGTTAGCTATTTTCAAAGTATTTTGAGTATAAAACAAATATGGAACATGTTACATAATTTCTTTACATTTTTTGTAAAACTAATATGAAAATTTTTCAAACTGATCTAACATTACTATTTAATATTGCTTGACAAATATTTAACAAAATAGTCTGTTTTTTTATTAATTTTTTTTTAGGCTATTTTAATAGAAGCTTACTGCATTTTCTTAAAATAACTGTGTATAAATAAGGAAAAAACAAAACATGAAAATTGTAAAGTGAAATATATTTTGGTAGAATAGGAATCTGAAGAAGGAGGTAGCACTCTGAAATGACAATTAATGCAAGTTACTTATTACTAGAATTATTGTGGAACCTTGGTTGTCCTCATTCACTCTGCATATATTTTTTATTCATTTTTAATAAACCATGATGACAAAAATTCATAACAAAAATAAAAATTTTTATCTTTACAACCCAATATTTCTATAAGCTAATAATGGGATTTTGTTATTTATAGTAAAAGATCAAAGAGCCAAATTTTGCAATTCAAGACAAAAAAAAGTATGTCACACAGGAAAAGTGTAAATGAGGACTAGAATATCCAATTTATAAATGCTTCAATTTAAAACATAGTTTTAACTAAATAAAATTATGATTATAAAATACCTATATTTTCCAAAATCATGTTTTCGATAGCTGGTTAATGAGATTCCAGAAAGACTGAAGGACGGAAGAGAAAGGAAATCAGATATTCTCATCCGAGGCAAGTCAGAGAGAGTGTAGCCAGCCACTATGATATTACCTTCATGTCGAACACTGAAAAAGAAAACTCGCATTACCTTAATTTATAAAAGAACCTTAATGAAGAAGATTTAACACTTCTGAAGAAAAATTCAGTAAGTCTAGTCTGTATATGAACTAGTTAGCAAACTTCATTACTCCCAGCATCAAGATTCTAATGAATCAGGTAAATTGCCCAGGTCAGTAACATAGGAATGAAGCTGTATGATGCAGACAAGGTAAATTTGATGAGTACAAAGGACTCATTATTAACCAAGTATGATAAAGTACTTGTTGTATTATGTGAGGATAGGAATCACCTGATGCATCTTGAGGCAAATAGAACTTAAACAGAAAAAAAAACTTTAAGAATGGAAAAAAAATGGAATAATTCATAAAAATGTAAAGCTAGGGATAGTTTAGTTAGTCTTGAGTTAATACCTAGATAAACGAAGAATAAAGGCCAAAAGAATGCTGGGAAACACATTTAGATATTTAGAAGTATAGTGCCAGATCATTGTTTTTAAAGCTTAAGAAACTAACGGAACTAATTTAAGTGCATTTATTATTTTATTACATTTAATAAATCCTAGATTAAGGAAAGAAGTTTATTTCACCCCAGAAGCCATAATTTCATTTAAATGACCAATAAATCAGCATTTGACTACAGAATTATAATTAAAATATACTTTTTAAAGTCAACAAATTTGGTTAGATACCTGGAAAATTATAAGAAGAAATATTTTAATGATTAAATAGGAAAAATAATTTCTTAAATTCATGAAATCCTTTTAATCAACACTGTAAAAAATATATGATGCAATTAATTATTCAGAAAAATCAAAACATTAATAATGGAACTTATGCAACACTTAAATAAAAAGTTCCTGCATAATATTAAAAAAAAAAATCTACTTTGATTTATTTGTATTTGTTTAAGGAAAGAGATTTTAGGAGGTTTAAAATCTGTAAAATAACATTTTTTTATTCTAGTTTCTGATTGAAGAAGTATATCTATGTGAACATGGCAGTTAAAGCTAAGGACCAGCCAAAACTTAAAAAAAAAAAAAATCTGATTTTAGTTCCCCATTATGTTGTAGAAAATTATTTGGCATACCAAGGAGGGTAGGAGGCCTCTAGGAAGAAGTTTCTGACATGGAAGGAGCAGGGCCCACATGGTGCAAAGGTTAGCCAACGTGGCTAGAGATCAGAAAAGACAGGTTCGTTTTTTCCTTTAAAATAAAAATAAAATCTTGAAAGATGCAGTTTTTGAAAGTGATGTATTTTTTAAAAATTATCTAAGCAATTCAATTCACAGAGGGGCCTAAACTTACAGAAGTGATTGACTGTTTTGGCATGGCTGTAAGATGAAACCTGTAAGCTGTACATGCTGAATTATCCATATTAAAATAATTGCATCTTTTTAACATTAATAATTTAGACAAAATCATTATTTTATTTTAAATTAATTTCTATATTGTAAAATTATGGGCAACACTAGAATAAAATATATTGATTGTCTTACCATTTCATACAAGAAAGCAACACATCTCCAGCCAAAGTATCATAAACTAAATCAACTCCTTTATCTTTCGTCAGCTCCTTCACTTTTCCAAGAAGGTCTTTTTCATTAAAAGATGTTGCCATCCATGCACCTCTTTCTCTCAAGTGAGATGTCTCTTCTTCAGACATGCAAACAGCTATTACCTGGAGAAAAAAACTGAAAAGAGTCACTACTAAAACTAAACTTAAAATGAAAGGAAGTTCTTAATACTAAAACAAATCACTTGCAAGCTATGATGTAGCAGACATGCTACAGACCTAAATAAGAAACAAATATATTTAAAAAATAAAACAATAATTATTTAATCGGTAATTGATATTTAAACAAATACTTTTTTCATTCAAAAAGGACTGAATGTTTTCAAAGCAGAAAAGGAAAAAGTACTAAGCTTGGCTCTAAACTGACCAGGAAGGAAGGATGGGGAAGTACTCACTGTCATAGTATTATTCCTGAACTTTAGAAAACTAGATTCTTCACTTAATATCTAATACATAATTATGCATAACCCCCCATTTTATTTCAACCAAAATGAATTCAGCTTGCAATAAAGATCTTGAATACTGAATTTTCTTTCTGTATTTTAAAAATAAGAGGATTCACCCAATGACACTCAAAATTATATTCTTAAATATCCTTCCTAATATGCTTTCTTTTTTCTATTGTTCCATTAATTTGCATAACACTGTTTCATAATGTTAATAATGAAAAATAAACAAAGATTTTAAATTTTGATTACCTCTAAACTTCCTCTTCTCAACTCATTTAAGCCATTAAAAACTCATTCAACTGTTTACAAAATGAAGTTTAAATACAAAATATGGTTCCATTATTTTGAAAATTGTAAACACTACAAACATATAGATTGTTAAAGTCTGAAGAAATAGACAATGAGAGAAGGCGAGTATGACAGTAATTAGTTAGTGCAGGCAATTTAGCAAGTTGTTTTGTGGCCTCTTTGTAAATAAACACATTTTATTCATTTGTAACTATCTGCAATTTATCTTTTCTATTTATTTATTTCTTAGTTTAAGGGAAAAATAATTAATTGTTTTCAGTTATTAATAGTAGAATTATTTATTATAATAAATTAACTTACACTGATTTTTGTATTTACTTATTATTGACCTGTAGCCCAAAACTATATGTATATATATATATATACCAGGTATGCAAGTTTAAAATGTCGTTTTAATTCCAATAGAATGCGCTCTTAGCCTATTGAAGGATTTGNCAATATTTTTAGCTTCTCCAATATGTAGGGTTGATGAAGATCAGATGAAAACTTTTAAAAATTTCTTCATGGTACCAAAGTGGATAGCTAAATGGGTGATATACTGCTTGGAATCAGTTCAGATGAACCCAGCATCCTAAACAACTTTAGCTAATAATAATAATAATTTAGAAATGTTATGGATACTACATGTTTTTCTTCTTAAAGATTCTGAAATTATTTGAATAAAATGTATGAAAGAGGTGCAGTCTTTCATCCCTATAAAGTTATAAGTTTTATATTTATTGGTTTATGCTAAATTATTTGTTTTTTTAATCAATTTACATGAATTTATTTATTATTTACTAATTTATAGTTGCTTATCATATTATTTATAGATTGTTGCTTATCATATTATTTATAGATTGTTTCTTATAGATAGCCTGAAGATGCAGTAATAGCTGCAAAACCGAATACAATAAAGTTTTAAAAACTAGGAAGACATCTTTTACTGAACCTTTACAGTTTCTTTCTTTTTCTTTTTTTTTTTTCCAAGGTTAATTTTAGCAAAATAAGAATACCTTAGCTTTATAAACATTGGCAGCTAGATCGAGAGCAGCATATCCATGAGCAGCAGAAAATGTGACAAGGACTTTCTGTTTCTCTGATAATTTTCCTCTGTGCACTAAGCCCAACATTGCAGTACCAAAAGAATCAGCTAAAGCAGCAGCCTCTAAGTATTCAAGATTTCCTGTTAAGTGCCACACATCCTAGAGGTAAAAACATATTATTAGTTAAATTACTAAATATTTTTCTTTCATTAATTAAAATACTACTAAAGCAATATATAGTACATTTAAAATAAGACTTAGAAGCTTTCAGTTTATCTTAGTTAAGTTTTAGTAGGGTTTCCCAACTGTAGCAACTAACAGGGTTTGAAGCAAAGGGATTTTTTCTTTAAGGTGCCCATTGCTCTCAAGTTTTGCTTTTCAGTCTCCAATCTGGACTTCAAATTGAGCTAAGGGCAATAAAATAAGACTTATCGGTAACATTGTATGAATTAATTTAGCAAATTCTTAGGTAATGTATCCAATGAAGTTGTTCTTGTAATAGATTACATAAACAATGGCACTATATATGTGTGTGTGTGTGGTGTGCGCTTGAATTTATATGAGTGAATGTTATAGATCCCAACCAAATTAAGGTTACACCTGCCCTTTCAAAAAACCTGATTTCATGTAACCATGATCCAAAGACTTTAACAGGGTTAAAATTTTATAATAGTTATAATGACCAAATCTAAGCTTTTGTTCTCTATATTTTTTAAAATCATATTTTCATTATTTATACCTAAAATAGATTATTTTAGAGTTCCATCTTCCCAATAACTTTATTTTCTGCTATTTTATCTTGAATAATATTACTTAAAAATGCATATTAAATTATATCATCAAATGTATATGAAAAAAAAAACAACAAAAGGAGTATTTTTTTTGACAGTAGATATTATTCTTAGATGATTTTAGTTGGGGTTCGGTCAAGGTAGATCCAAAAAACACAAATTTAAAAAATGTATTTTTTAATAAAGGATTATCTGCCAACGTTTCGGCTTACATTGCAAGCCATCTTCAGGGCTATCATGAAGATGAGAGAGAACGTCCTGTCCCTAAGTTTTTTGGATCTACCTTGACCGAACCCCAACTAAAATCATCTGAGAATTATTAAAAACAGTTGTGGAATTTACTTAATTTATTTTAAATCAATAGTGGTTATAAAATATTAAAGTGCAGTTATATCAATTTAAAAAATATATAAAACAGTAGATTTAATGTACAAAAATGAAGATGGTTTTGAGTAGGGGTAAATAAATATGTCAAAATTTATGCTGTAGGTTAAAATGGAGTGCTTTTGACTGTAGAAATTATTAATAGAGAATTTGTTGGGGTAAGCCAAGGTTGTGCTACCTTGACCGAACCCAAACAAATTTTCTACTAATAAACTATAGGTATTATTTCATTTTAAGTGGCAATATTTTGGTTAACGTTATAAGCCATTGTCAGAGCTAGTGAGTATGGCGGACTCTCCATGTAATAATTAGACGAATCACCTGTAAGACATTTGGTGAACTAATGTAGGCAGATACATATAAAACTTATAAAAGAGTATTCAATTATATTTAGGCCTACTTGTAAAATGTTTCTACTCTATTCTATCTGACACCCAGCAAATCTCACTCATAATAGATGTCGTCTTTATACTTAAATGCTATAACATTTTTTTTATAGCATTTATTAAGAAGATATAATCTTCCTAATAATATTATATCTTTACTCTACTCGACATCTAATAAGTCATTAATTATTATTTCTATCCTTCTTTAGAAATTTGCTTAGTAAGGGGGTTTGCTTATTACTAAAAATTCAGCAACACAAAATTATTTTGATCTGAGACAGATATGCTGTCTTAACTAAAGTAAAAAGATTATTTCAACTTAAAAAATAAGTTAACACCAAATATTCTGATTTAAGCTGTAAGCTAAATAAGATTTAAAAGAGTAAATAATAAAAATGAAATTTAAAAGAATAAATTCACATTTATGTAAGATTTAAAGCTATGCAAAATAAATAATCTTAAATAATTGATAAAATAGTTTAATGTTGATCTATTTTGTTGATTACAATAAATACAAAAGATAAATGCATGGGAAATAAATACATAAATAAATGTGAATTTTTTTAGCTGCTTTGAACTTTTTAAACCTTTAGAAAGTTTATGAAGGAAAATTTAAAAGAAAGTCTAAAAAGTCTGGTCACCATTCTACTTTAAGAAACCATAATTTGGCTGTAAATTGAATGGTAGGTAAAGTAGAAGACAAAACAAATTAAAGTATTTAAGCTTAAATTTTATTCTTTAAGAAATTTATGTTTACTTAGTAAGTCAATCATTTTTGCGTTCAATAAAATACATGGGATATCATTTTTTATCGTGAACAAATTATTAGCTACCTAATAAAATCATACAAAATATGGGCAAGTGTTCTTTTACAAAATGATTTTCTGATTTCTTTGTGAATACACAAATAACCAAATTATTTTTAAAGAACCCTCCAATATTTTCTGGTTGGAACTAATAACATTTTGTAATTAGCTTTTATACTGATTCTCAAATAGCTGGTAATATGTAATAATGGTAATTACCCCAGCAGACTACAATGCTTACCTTCTCATCAACAATACACTCTTGTGCAAATCCACCAAGTGTACTTTTACTAAGAGCAACGACACGATCACCTTTGGCAACTTCATCACAGCCTTTGGTTTCGAGCACTTCACCACTGACTTCATAGCCAGGTACAATAGGTAAAGAAAAGTTTCCAGGATTAGAGCCCTGGGTCAGTAGGAAGTCTGAAGAATTAACTGAGCATGCATGTACTTTTATCCGAACCTACAAAATAATAACACTTTTAAATTTTCAACAGCAATCATTAAATAATTGGAAAAAATTTAATCCGCTTAGTAAAATCATTCAGTCAAATTAGCCTGCTCTATAATCTTGATTTTTTTTATTTTCTATAACCCCAGGAATTAGTTTCCTCCAGCCAGATAAAGTATGTTTTCAAGGAGAATCTTCACCCTTCTAAATTTTTGTGGTCAAAAATCTGAGTACTAAAAAAATAAATAACTAAATAAAAAAAAACTATCTTTAATAGATTAAGGAATTAACCACATTATGGTAAAATTATCAATCAAGGGAAGGTTAGAGGCATCCTTGTTCCTCCCAATTTCCCAAAAATTAATTAATTTCCTACCATTTAATATTTATTATAGTGAAAAGAGTAAGGTAGCCAATCTTTGAAACCAAATCTTGGTAGAGCAATAATTATGAAGCATGTAAAATTGTTTCAGTGTTGAAATACTTGCATCTCTTGAAACTTGTATTCTATCCCCAAAAAGAACATGGACATTTAAAACAACAAAATATGATTAGCCAGTATTTTTGGCACTTAATGGCTTGAGAAATTTAGAAATAATAGAATTTCTAGAAATTTAGAAATAATATCATAAAGGCTTCATTCTGTACTCTTCTAAAAATGCATTAAGGAGTTCACTTTCATTAGTCAAGCTACTAATTATTTTCAAATACGTCTCTTTTAAGGGGTATGAAAATACTCACTCAAACTACGTTAGTGAATATAAATTAAAATATAGAATTCAAACCTGAATAATCGAATTTAAAAATGTGTATGTGCTTCCCGCACAAAGCCCTTTAAAAATAATTATTTGAATTTAGTATTAGATCCCGGCATGTCTAATTTATATTTTAAAAAACCTCATACCAATACATTTTAAGCCTACCTGTCCAGATTTAAGACTTTTTTGAGGAAATTTTTCCACTTTTAGAGGTCCATTAAGCTTTTCTAAGACAGCGGCATTGTAGGTAGAAGCAAATCTTGTTTGACCAATTTGTTTTAAACTTGACACATTTCCTCTAAATGAGGTAAATAATTTTCTTAACGACATGTCTTCAGCTCAGACTAACATCATATTTTTAAGAGCAAAGCAAAATTATAACCCCAAAAGATAAACAAAAAAGTGGAGGGAGGAGTGGAAGAGATCAAGGTAATAGATTTGTTATAAATAGGTTACCAAGTGTGTCTAGAACGAGAAAGGAATATATAACTGCATAGAAGTAGAACTTGAGGTGCGTAATTCAAAGTCTGATGTCATTTGCAGAGGGATGAGAGATATCGGGAAATGGTTGTATAAAAATGCTTTCGGGTGAGGAAAACATTGCACACAAACTTTTTAACCTGACAAACTTAATGTTTACTAACATAAAATAAATTAAAATGGAGAGGTGGTGACTGTAAGACAATTAGTAGATGTTTTTTGTTAGGGTTCGGTCACGTTTATCCAATAATAACAATTTAAAGAAATGTGAATGTTATGATTTATAAAATTATTAAACCGTACCTGTAGCTAATTCGTCACATCTTGCTGAACTATCATTTATTCACATGATTTCAATAAGTAGGAGTAATAATAAATAATCATTACTGAGGCACTAGTCGAGGAAGGTATGGAAGAGGGTTTTTTTTTTTGTTGTTGCTCTGTTTTTTAGGATGTCTAGCATTAAGTCAGGTTGTAAAACCCACAATTTCAGGCTTCTTTTAATTTTCATTTACACATAAATGAACTCAACATTGCTTTAATGAAATAAGCAATATTTTTTTTTTTTCTTTAAGTTAAAAGAAACCAATGTTTTCTCGCATTGGAACAAAAATTTTGAAGGACCTATTGTAGCCGAAGAAAGCATTGATGCTGGTATTTGCGGTATATTTCTCCTCAATGATCCTACAAAAGTGAGTTTATTTTGGAGGAGTGCTTTAGTCGACTCCAGCGAGGAAAAGCAACTATCTGAAGTTATGTTTCTATTAGTCCCCTTAATGCATTCAGTAGGACGCAAAACATACTGGGCAGGTTAAGGTAAAAATCCCCTCCTCCCCCACCGCTATTTTTTCTCTTTGCCAAGGTATGGTATACCTCGTACAAAATAAAATGTCCTTGCTTCGTATAATGAAATTATTTTCACTCACAATTGTCGGATATCGATGGTATATATGCTTTAAAAGAGCATGCGCCATGAGAGTAATGCCACATCTTCCGTGACATAATCTGATGGACAATTCACACTTTGCTACAAAAATTTCCCGTACTACTTTAGCCGCAGCAATTTATTTCGGGATTTTCGTTTTCAGGGCTCTTTTACAACCATCCCAAGGAATGTTATCAGCCCTAGGATCAATTGGCTAACAGATGGTTAATGAAGACCAATCAATTTCATTAATTGTATCTATTGTATTAACTAATTGTATTTTGTATCAAAGATTAATCTTTTATTCACCCCTTTATTTTTATGTCAGAGGTATAAGGTTTATTTTGCTAAACATGGCGCATTTTGCTAAGAAATTTAAAGTGTCGATAAAAACTTTAGGAGTTTTTCTCGACCAAAACTAAAACTCTATATTACAGTCACCCTCTTTCCCTCCCACTTCCTAGACAACTCTTAATCTTAAAACTCCATAGCGAAGAATCCCCCCTCGGAAATTTAACCCCTCAAAAATTTGGCCTCATATATATACCCTAATCTCCTTTTCTAAAGGCCATCAGAAGCCTCTTAACCAATTACTCCCTTTAACACCAAAGTCTCCCATTTGCTCAAATTCCATCTGCTAAACCTCAAAACTCTACCACTTATCCCCTCTGCAAAAAGCTCTTTCCAAAAAATCTTTTCAACAACTCCAAAACAATAGGAAATGGATAATTTTTACCGGCGATAAAAGTGCAGGTTGTTGAAAAAAGTCGAACAATGGAATATTTAACAACATAAAATCCAGGAATTTAAATTTCCACTTCTACTTTTTTCCAAATTTCTTTCTGAAATAAACCACTACTTCTTTAAATGTACTTGGGAACACCTAATTTCACCTCTCACTTTTTTGTTGTCCTCTAAACACCCAACTTCTAAGAATAACAATAAATAAGTATTTTCTGGTGTGCCTTTGCTCAAGAGCATTTAAATCCTTAAATTCAAAAATTAAATTGGATACGGACACACGCACATATATTTGAATTATGAGAAATAAGGGTTCTGTAAAAATTTCTTCCATTAAAATAAATACCTCCCATAAAGGTGAATTTACTGAGACCTGATCAGTAACGACTGGATCATGTTAGCTAGTTCCTAAAGAACATACCTGTGAAATTGAATCTTGCTGTTGACACAACCTTGACACAAGACCTCTCAATGTCCAACTCTTTCTGCCGCCCACGTAGACTTGTGATCTGTTTCTGTGATGTGTGGTGTACCACTCATCCAAGAAAACCACAGAGCTCTGTAGCCTCACCAGTCATCAGGTCTGAAACCGTATTACCCCATAGAGCTCGCTCACACACACCGTTCTCCCTACAGTTTCGAAACTGTATCATTCCCCTATGTATCCCCCAACCATTGAGTCTCCGTCATTGCCATCTAGAATGAGAAACATGAGGTGAGCCAACAATCGCAATTGATTTATTCATAAAGAAAAGCAAAAGGATTAAGATAATATACATTGATAAACATTAAAATAATATTTAAGAAACATTGCGACTTCTCGGCCATAATTCAGGATTCAGATAAAAATACTCACTTAAAATTGTTCAATTCCGCTGTCTAACTCCTAAAATACTTTTATCATCGGTAAACATTTAATTGCATTAAACTAAATGTTATGTCTCGGGACACCAAGGTAGCTCATGGGATCTGTTTGGGTCTGGCAATCCTAGCACTTCGGGTTCAAATCTCGCCCTGGATAAGCTTTTATCTAGAAATAAAAGCTTGTTCTGAGCCATGGATGTATAGAAAGGGGTGTCAACCTGTAGATAGCTCCTCCTTCAATGACCCTAAGTGGTTGAAAAGGAAGCTAAAACTTAAAAAAAAATTAGGTCATATACGTGAAAAATATACATTTTATTAACACTCGCTTTTAAGGTAATTTCCCACTCCTATTTGTTATCTTTTCCCTCTCTTTTTGTCGTTTGGGCCTACTGAGGACCACGCGGCTCGTATCTACTCTTCGGAAAGGCTTTTGCTTCCACTTCTTCCAGTACTCCTTCATTCTCTGGCTGTGTGCCAGCTTTCTCTCCTCCGTCCACCTGGTCTCTGTTTTCCTCCTGCTAGTAAGGGGTATTGGGAACACACCCTGTTGGATTGCTTGCCGGAACTGTGATCGTTCTTGTACAGTGTCCAGCGGGATTCCTAGTTGTTCCAGATCTGTCTTTATCAAGGCAATCCATTTGTCTTTGGAGGCTTTCCCTCTACCTGCCACTGTGAAGATTCTATTGGTATGTTGTTATCTTTTCTTATTAATGGACTCAATCTTTCTTTTTTTTTTTTTTTGCAGTCAAAATGGAATTAGAAAAACTAAAAACTGTGACCTGTAGAGCTTGACACATACACACAAGTACACACACCTATACTCACGCGCGTCCACACATACACGCAAGCAAACACACATGTATATATACAATAAAGTAATTTCGGCTCAATCATTTTAAGTCAACAATAATGATGTTTTTTTTGTAATAGTATCATTTGAAATATGTCAACAGTCTTTTTGATTAATGTTTCCCAGTTTATATATTATATACACACACACATATTATTTCTGAGAGTTCTAACCTTGAGAATAGACACCCGTATAGAGTACCTGTTAAAAGTCCTATCACCTAGCCCCATCATATCATCTGTATATGCACACACCAAAGAAGAATTTAGCTAAAAGAGGTATAGTTGAACCTTGTGGGGGGGGGGGGGGGGGATGAGATGTTATCAGTGTTTCGTAGCAGTGACAGAAGAACTGTTCCTCGCTTTCTCACGGTTGCAGGGGAGTCGTGACCACAGTATCCATCCACTCCGGGCCTCCTATCGTTCTCCGGATCCCTCAGGGTGAAGCAAGTGTCATTTCAACTAACACGACGTCTCGTTTTCATTGAATCCCCCCCATGAATGTCATTTTATTGTTCTACTTTAGGAAATTTTTTTACTTAAATTATTATTTTTTTGCTCATCTCATGATAAGGTTAAAGTTCACTTTACACTAATTTTTTTTTTCAGTATATGTTTTTTGTTGGGGTTCGGTCAAGGTAGATCAAAAAAATTGAATTTAAAAATGTGTATATGTTAAATTGGATTTCTTTTATCTACCATCACCGAACCCCAACAGAAAACATCTACTAATAATCTCTATGGTAAAAAAAAAACTGTAATTGAACTAATTATTTTTCTTTTCCTCCCATGTTCCTACTCGATAGAAATATAAGAAAACTTTTCGATTTACAAAAATAATTGTGTTTTCTTACTCTGTCCATTGAACAGATCACTCTGTTTAAAGATCACTCACTATAAAGATGTCGCTGAAGAGGCGAGTTATCTCACCCCCAACAACTATCTAACTTTAACTATCATACCTTCTATTATCCGTCTTCATTGGTTTCTGCAAACTATCTCCTTTGGCGAGCGCTTTCGGACATTATCCATCTTCTGGCCGAATACATGTGTTCACTGCCACTGTCTGTATTCGGCCAAGAAGATGGACAATGTCCGAAAGCGCTCGCCAACAGAAGATGGTGTGCAGAAACCAATGATGACGGATAATAGAAGGTATGATAGTTCTATATTCATTGGTGGAAATAACCTTTTAGATTATTTATCTAACTTTACTTTAAACACTCGTACATATATTGAAGTGACCGCATTTTTAGCTACCCTTAATCATGGTCATTTTTCACATTTGAAAAATAATATAAATACATACGTTCTCAAAACAAATCTCTTGTTTTTTGGTGCCTGAGTATTAATGTTTTCAGAGGAAACCTATAAAAAGTAAATTGTTAACATAATATATACTAAATATCACGATTGCCGTTCTAAATAAGTGAAAAAAGTGCATTGTACCCAACAAATTGTTATTAAATACTACCAGACAGAGTTATATATTTTAAAATGAATGAAAATTATTAGAAATATAATTCAAATGTTATTCAAAAAATGTTATATTTTGGGACTAATGTTGAATCAAAGCTAAGTTTAAATTGAAAACCACAGCTATGTGGGATAATGAAAAACAAATAAAATTACATATGTATTAAAGAAACTAAACAAGTATTGGACAACAAACACTCAGAAGTCTCAACTACTAAATTCTGGCAGTATTTTGTTTCATAATTGTAATTAGAAGCAGCAGATAAATAATATTAAAAAGTTTCTAATGCAACACACTAGAACGTACATATATTGAAGTGACCGTATTTTTAGCTTCTCTTAATCAGCATCATATTCCACATTTAAAAAATAAAATAAATTCATTAACACCATGAATTTTCAACTGTAATTTTCTAAAAAAATTCTTTATAATTTAAGTTGAATTATATATTTCCTTAAACCAAATGATATTGACATTAATTTGTTATGGACAAACTTACATATTAGATACTTTCTTTGCAGATTCACCTTCAGGAAATTGAGCTATTTAGATCTAAGAAATTACGCGAATTTTGATCTTTTCTTCAAATCTTTATCAATTCTACCTAGAAGAAACTAAAAGACTATTTTATTTTAAAAATAAGCTATTGCGGTTGTTCTCAAGATATTTTGTAAAATATTTTATTATTTTCACTGATCTTACATACTGGAAAAAGAAAATGATAGTCTTTTAAGATAATCTAATATCGAAGACACTCGAGCTTGCAAATAATATATTTTGCGGTAAAGATACCAGGTAGACTTGGTATTTTTATATATCATCTAAAATATGAGTCTCCGCTGCTGCGGTTATAGTATTTTGCTTAGAATAATGAAACAACCCAGATTTGCTTATTTATAAAAGTTGCATTTCAAAAATTTTAGTGCATTTCATGATATGAAATATTCATCAACTACTTTAATAATTTTTGTACAAGGGAACAGAATAAAAAATCTAACTGTCCCAGCCAGGACTCCTGGATCTCCTGCTATCCGGGCCGGTGCATTTTCCACTTATTCTACCGGAACAAGTCTGATAAGTTATAACGAGAGTCATTTAAACAGCTTGACAATGTTAGCTCCTCAGAGAATAAGACACTAGTGCGGGGAATTTAATAACATCAGAATCAGTAAATGGAAAACGCGTCGGCCCGGATAGCAGAAGAACCAGGTTCGAGTCCTGGCTGGGACAGTTAGATTTTTTATTCTGTTCCCTTGCACTAAAAATTATTAAAATTTACGTAGAATTTAATACCACAAAAAATAATATTTATTCATCTACTACGTTCCTGAGAAACTCACTAAGTTTAGCCAGTTCCTGCATGAATGTTATTTGTTCTTTCTCTTGCTTTGTGCCTCATCGTTAAAATATAATGTTAAACATGAAATTATTTAGAAAAAAAAGAGTATTTTTTGCATAGCTGGCCCATCTTTAGCTGGTTATTCTTAAGAATGGCCGGTTATCTGTCAGTTGCAGTATACAAGCATTACCGTAGCTTATTGGACGCCGTCATTGGATGATACAAGCCTTAGCCAGCTCCTAATTTAAGCTTTGGAAGAGGAAGGCCACCAGTGACCGCCGACAACAGATGGATGATCACGGTGAAAGGTAAGGAAATGCCAAGGACAAAGATGGTCCCAGCAAATAACTGTTATCCGTTATTTAATGCTAATCTCCTCAGTAGGGATTCCACAAAGGTCCTGCCTGAATCAACTTGCCTATTTTCAAATAATGAGCTTTTCTTATTTTTTTTTCTTTTCGATTCACCTTGTGTTCCGGGAAGTTATGACAGCACATATATTTAAATATTAGGTAAAATGGGTAGAGAAGCATTCCTATATCTATTTGGTTTACTTATTCTCTTTGCGTTAGAGCTAGCTCTTTTTTTCGACTGAATTGTGTTATGTTTAGAATATAAATGCACTTAATTATCAAACTTGAAGATTTATTTTGTCAATATCATCCCCGAATGTCGTAAACATTAATTAATCTAAGAGCTTTAGTAGTTATTATTAGATGATTTTTGTTTGGGCTCGCTCAATGTAGATCCAAAAAGATACAAATTTAAAAAAAAAAAAGTGTATTTAAAAAAAATTATCTGCCGACGTTTTGGCTTACATTGTAAGCCATCTTCAGGGCTGTAGAAATACAATGTCATGAGAATACAATAATAATTTACAATTATTAATTTTATAATATAGAATTGTCATAATTTAATGTGATATCAAA
>KZ808743.1:9616-20468 GCA_000696205.2 Oncopeltus fasciatus
TAAGGAGTTGGTTACGTAATAGGGTGCATCAACTATGATTCTTAGGGTTTTGGATTGGAAGGACTGTATTCTTTGGATGTTGGATGGTTTAGCAGTTCCCCACAGTTCGACTCCATAAGTCCAAATAGGTCTCAGCAGTGTCTTGTAAAGAGTTAGTTTGTTAGTCAATGTTCAAGTTGACTTGCTGTTTAACAGCTTGTAAAGTTGTCCAAATCTCCTATTTAGTCCTCCCTGTCTTTTGATTTATGTGTGTGTGTGTGTGTGTGTGTGTCTGTTTCATGTTAGTCGAGAGTCAAGATGAAAGCCCAGATACTTGACACAGTCGGAAGTAGGGATAGGAATATCATTACAGTAAATTCTGCCAGGCTGTTTCATCCTTAGTGTGAACGTAACATGACAGCATTTGCTTTCGTTAACCTTAATGCGCCAGAGCTGGCACCATCGCTGTATGTCCATAAGATGTCGTAGGTCTATAGCTCCTTCAAGGTGGGATTTGAACCTATCCCAACCAACTTAGCCATTAACCAGTGACGTAGGAGTTGGTTTTGTGATGGGTTGTAGTGACATGGTCAGGAGTACGGGACTGTGATTATTAGAAAGATCATTGAGTGTGCTGGTAAAGGATTGGAAAGGATGTAGGCTTTTGCAGACAAAAAAGTCTATTAGATCTGGTACTCGATTGCCAACTGCAGGCCAGTATGTGGGGGTATTCGGAAAGAGGTTTGCGAGAAACCTGGAGGAAAGGGAATTGTTCAGGGTACGACCACGGGAGTTAGTCGTCCTAGAGCCCCATTGTAGATGTTTCGCGTTGTAGTCGCCGCCAGCGAGGAAATGGGAGCCCAGTGAATCAAAAAATTGATTGAACTCAGCAAAAGATATTGAGAAGTCGCCGACATAGTTGTGTTATCGCCTGTCGGGGATAAGAGTGTGCTGCTGGCATAGCCCTGATGACTCTGGCTAGCAACGGGTCGCTGACGTTTGGTTGGTGGAGAACTCAGCGGTGAGGGCTTCCCTCCAGCTGAGCGAGTCCTCTTGTTACGGCCTTTACTACCGTGCATTTGAATAAGTGAGTGAATAAGAGAGAGAGAGAGAGAGAGAGAGAGAGAGAGAGAGAGAGAGAGAGAGAGAGAGAGAGAGTCTGTGAGTGAGAGAGAGAGAGAGAGACTGTGAGTGAGAGAGAGAGAGAGAGAGAGAGAGAGAGAGAGAGAGAGAGAGAGTGAGAGAGAGAGAGAGAGAGAGAGAGAGAGAGAGAGGGAGAGAGAGAGAGTGAGAGAGACTCGAGTTTACCTACTTAATCATATTCAAATTTAAGATAATTTTGATGAGCTTTCATTGTGTTCAGTGATTTTGACCATTTCGAAGTGTGTCACGGAAGGAGTATCTTCAGTAATTAGGAAAGGTCGCAGCCAAACCTAGCCCTCGGGTCGCTGTAGTTCACGATAGCTCAATCACCGCCGTTCGGGCAAGCCGAGGACGGTTCCTATTCCTAGCTATTCCTATATACGGATGTATTCCTAGAGGTCTAGGAATATTTCTAGATGTAATATCTGAGGCTAGCTCACCTGGATTTACATCCCCAACTAGTAGGAGTTATTTTTAGAGTGACGGTTTCCTTTGGGACGAGGTCCTTAGTAGAAATGCCTGGAATGCAGTGCACCATCAGCCGGTCTAATCAGGTCCGTTCCTTTGACGTCAATAAATTTAAAAATACCATCCATTAATGGTGAATGAGCCCTAAAAATCCCCCGGCATTATAATCAACTTAGAAAGCCATTAGTATTAAATACACTGATTAGGTAGTAAATGTTTTTTGTTAGGATTAGGTCAAGGTTGATCCAAAAAAAAAAAATTTTAAAAATGTAAATTTTTTATCTGCCAACTTTTCATGCTTACATTATAATCCATCTTCAGAAATATCTTGAAGGCGAGGGGGGACATCGTGCCACCTGGATCAAATGTTCATGGCTTCATATATATATATGTGTGTGTGTGTATGTGTGTGTGTGTGTGTGTGTGAAGCGAGCTCTAGCTTTCGCTATTTTTTTTTAAACTTTATTAATAATTACTTTCTACGTATTTTGGGAAGTAATAGAGGTAATATATAACCAAAAGAAAATTCCATAAGATAATTACTTAAGAAAATAATAATTGTACCTCACATACAACATGAAGAACTGGATAATACACACATAATTTATGCAATTCTTGTTATAAGGAAAAAAATTCAGTTTCATTAATAAAATTTGTGACGGGGATTGATTGTGTATCCAAGGCTGTGATTGATGAAATGCTTCACGAAGAATTAAGTCTTCCCTCGATAATTATTCATTTTCAAGCTGTCTTGTCCTTAGCGTTCACTCGCCCCATCTANTTATTAGTTATTACATTCTGCACTTATGTACCTTGTAATGGGCTGGTACATAAGAGTATAAATAAATAAAATTTTAATTAGCGTGTACTTCGCTTTATGGAGAAGCTGTCTAATGGCAGAACTCCTTGTTTTTTTGTTGTTTTTTTTTGTTTTTTTGTTATTTTTTTTCTCTTCATATTATTTTATTTATTTATTTTTATGAAGTGTTGGCAATGAGAAGGTTAAGGGGCTATTTCCTATTCAGGCGGCGTGGTGGATTATCAGGATGGGTAATACTGGATAGAGTTTGGGCTAAAGGATTGGGATGCATGGAAAGGTCAGAGGGGAATTTATTAAAACGGGTTGTGATGATGTCTTTAACTAAAGGAATTTCAAGGTCATTCTGGAGAAACCATCTTCTGTTGGCGAGCGCTTTCGGACATTGTCCATCTTCTTGGCCGAATACATGTGTTCACTGTCACTGTCTTTTCAACTGCCTTGAATACAGACAGTGACAGGGAACACATGTATTCGGCCAAGAAGATGGACAATGTCCGCAAATGCTCGCCAACAGAAGATAGTTTGCAGAAACCAATGAAGACGGATAATAGAAGGTATGATAGTTCTATATTCATTGGAAGTGAAAATAACCTTTTAGATTACTTTCACTTACACTATTACACTAAATAATTTGTTAAGGTTGACGTGTACCGCCTAATAATGACTTATCGTAGTTCAAAATTTATGAGAAAGGACATACTTGGCTATATATACAGGACATGCTAGGCTATTTAAAGGTTATTGGCTTGGATTAAATAAAAGTAAGTATTTGTTTGTAATTTGGTTAGTTTCAGTGTGTCGAAAGGGATCGCTGGCCAAGTCGCGAGAACGGGAGAAGTGCTGAACATCGCTGACGCCTACTCGGATCCCAGGTTTAACAGGTCTGTCGACCAGATCACCGGATACCAGACCCGCACAATCCTCTGCATGCCCATCTTCATAAGGGGTGCGGTCATCGGGGTCATGCAGATGGTCAACAAGCACAACGGACCCTTCAACAAGGTCAGTCAAAAGTTTCCTACTATCTATTAGGAAAAGTCGCTCTTCAGTACACTTCCTTGCCATTGTCAAAATCTCTGTCATACATATACCTTGTTCACATAGGCTTCGACGGTGGTCAGAAGTATTTACCGTTTCTTCTTCTGGGTTGGACCGTGTCAAATTGGTGTTATTTGCCGAGCTTTCGCACATCATGTGATTCTGTGATTTCTCTTTTCACCCCTGAAGAAGCCATCACATGATGTGCGAAAGCTTGGCAAATAACACCAATTTGACACAGTCCAACCCGGAAGAAGAAACGGTAAATACATATACCTTCCATGATTGGAACAAACGACGTGGATAAATGTACAAAGAGAATAGGCTTTTTCAAAGATAAATTTTTATTTTTGTGCTGTATTAGCCTCCCTTGCACTTAGGGTCATTGGAGGGAGGGGCTATCTACAGGTTGCCACCCCATTTTAAACTTCCATGGCTCAGGACAAGCTTCTATTTATAAATAAAAGATTGAGCGGGATTTGAACCCGCTACGTCAGGATTGCAAGACCCGTGCGGATCCCCTGAGCTAGCCTGGTGCCCCAAGGTAAATTTTAAATGTGTATTCCTAGAAAATTTGGATTCGTGTGATTTTTTCTAGCTTAAAAATACTTCATATATGTATAGTAATTAAGAACAGGAGGTATAGAGAGTGCAGTGCTCACACGTAAAGAAAACTACTTATGATTTTTTCTTTTATGTGTCGGCACACTGCACTCTCTACACCTGTTCCTTTTTACTATATATCGCAGTCGCGAGTGTNGGATTCGTGTGATTTTTTCTAGCTTAAAAATACTTCATATATGTATAGTAATTAAGAACAGGAGGTATAGAGAGTGCAGTGCTCACACGTAAAGAAAAGTACTTATGATTTTTCTCTTTTATGTGTCTGCACACTGCACTCTCTATCCCACCAGTTCCTTTTTACTATATATCGCAGCCGCGAGTGTTTCATTATTTATATATATAAACAAGCTTATAAGAGAGATTATGAGGGAGACCTGATGCGCAAAAAAAAAAAAAAAAACTTTTGATCCCAGTAGTGTAGTGTCCATGCACTTTATCATGTAGGAGGTTAGCTGAGACGAGTATATGCCAACATGCACAGAGATATTATTTACTTATATTGACATAATGCCGTTTTCAAACAGTCCCTCAGTTATCGCAGAGTTTGGCTTTCATCTTGACTTACCGGGTAGTGAAGTACATATCCAACGAGGAGAGACCCGAGGAAGAAATGAGTATTTAACCATATAAAGTTAAATGTAGAGGCAGAAAAAGAGTGTCTCACTAACGGAGGAGAAAGGAGGAAGCAAATGAATGAATAGTTGACTGAAGATTGACTTGAAGACGAGATAATTCTTCATGGTCAATGATGAAATATGGCCCAAGTGGTTTTTACAGGTAAATGGAGGTTAAGCACATGGTTTTTATTTTAAAAGCTAAGTTTACATACATGTGACTTCAAAACAATCATTTAATCTTTTCTTTTTTCCACTAATATAGTTTCCTTCTCAGTTCATGGAGATTCAAATTTCTTTTCATTGGTGAAATAAATTTAATTCAATTTGTATAAAACGCCATGTTGGGGGCATGAAGCTGATTGAATAATAAAAACAAGTTTATTATTATTTGGAATAAAGATTTTATTATCCTGAAATACAAGTAAAAAAATTAATTTAATAAAAACTCAAATCATTTTCTAAATAAGAAGGGCGGCTATTTTACCAAATTCATTACATTTTATATGTAGGTAATATGTATATTACAAAACATTCTGTTTGAAAACAAAATTGTAGTTTTGTTAAAAATGTACCAGTAGTAGTAACATAATAACCCACTGCAATGAGTCTTACTTAACACGCATTATTTTTAAGAAGAAAACTAGTAATATTTAGAATTTAAATTTTAGAGTTAATTTGGCATGATAATTCAATTGAATTGAATAATTTTTTGACAGTACATATAGAGAAAAGTTAATGTTCATTAGAAATATAATTAAACACTAAAAAAACTTAAAATTAATACACTTTTAACGCAATGGCGATGAAAAATTAATTTCGAGCCCATATTTTGTTAAAAACCAGAAAGTGGAAAGGTTCTTTTTCAGCTGAGGTTTTAGAGGAAACTGTTCCCAGATAAATCACATTCATTCATTTTCGTCAAACTTTTATTCAACTTACTCCAAAAGTTTCACATTTCAAACTTTGATATGAGTAAAACTCACGAGCGATTCGTATTTTCATTTCGATTGGTGAAAATTAATTGAAAAAATTCCCTCCGTTCTGATAATTGCAAAAATATAGAAATAGTTTCTGCCGTTCTACCACTCCCACTCGAGAATATACCTATTCTCAATAGTTTCTTTGAGAAGGCTCACTGCTAATTGATACGCACTCATGTAGGAATTTTCGGCACCAAAACGAATTAAAGCTTAAAGAAAAGTCATTCAACAGTAGCTGCATAAAATAGGGAATTATTTGAATGGGGAAGAGAAAATTATTACTTGATATTGTAAGCCAAAAATGGCATTCGGGTGAAATAGAGATCAATAGATTGGCCATTGGCTGGACTTTATATATATATATATACAGGACATGCTAGGCTATTTAAAGGTTATTGGCTTGGATTAAATAAAAGTAAGTATTTGTTTGTAATTTGGTTAGTTTCAGTGTGTCGAAAGGGATCGCTGGCCAAGTCGCGAGAACGGGAGAAGTGCTGAACATCGCTGACGCCTACTCGGATCCCAGGTTTAACAGGTCTGTCGACCAGATCACCGGATACCAGACCCGCACAATCCTCTGCATGCCCATCTTCATAAGGGGTGCGGTCATCGGGGTCATGCAGATGGTCAACAAGCACAACGGACCCTTCAACAAGGTCAGTCAAAAGTTTCCTACTATCTATTAGGAAAAGTCGCTCTTCAGTANCTCTTAATAGTTAAGGGGGGGGGGGGAAATAATAAGTTAGCGTTTAACTGGCAATACTCACATTCTTAAATATCTTCTTGTAAATGTGTTTTTCGAGAATAATTTATGGAGAACTAAATTTAGGCCGATAAATTTTTCACCCACTTTGTTCATAACACTTAAAATAACGAATAATCAAGCTCATCCCCAGTCATGGACCAGCTAATATAGGCCACTCGGGCAGAGCTGAACAGCTGGGGTCGGGTGCACCCTCACCAGTCACAAGGGTGTTGAAGTGACATCTGATCCCCTTACCCTCTAAGCTGGGGAAAAAAAGTAGGAATCACTGAAGATAACCATAGATCTTAATTATCTCGAAGCTAAAATGGAGATTTCGATGATTATACTATTTGGTCTACTTTTAGACCTCCATTCCATTCATCTGATATCAGATAAAATTATTTCATCCATTAACCAGTAATAGAATTTCTAAGTAATAGAATTGTTTGAATTTCTATATATTAAAAAAAAAATAGGACCTTCTAAATTTCGAAGAAAATTCCTAAATATAATCCTGAAATGCGTTTTTAGTTAAAATTCTCAGGAGTGTAAATGGCACATTTTATAGAAATAATAAAAATTACAATTTCTCTTTAGGTTCTATCATTTTTTTTAAAATAATCTCTTTCCGAAACCCCCTTCTTGTCGACAGATTAGAGCCCATAACTGCTAATCCAAAGATTTTATTTATATCGAATTTGTTTTTTTATTACAAATATTGGGGATACGAGGATGTGTACATGCAAAAACAAGTTTACATATTCCAAAACAATATTTTGATAAAGGGTACATCTGGCAGATCGCAATGTAAGGCAGAGTTAATTAGCTTGCAAGGCTTGAGTGATAGACGGCTCCATGTATGCTAGCAGCTGGTCAATCGACATCTCTGGTGGCTAACCGATGTCTCCGCAGCGTCCGATCAAGTGTCCGTCTATGGATGTCATATCCATGTGGATTTGAATATTACGATCATTCCGAGACATATTGGATACAGTTTTTTTTTTTTTTGTGTGTGTTAACAATAGGATTTATATAAATTACCGTACATTTTAAGACCATTGAATAGAAAAAATGCTTACAGTATATTTCTTTAATGAAGTTAAATGTTATATGAATAATATATGCCATAAATATTTATTATACATTTAAAATAAATTTACTATTCCGAGTAATTCCGAAAACCAATTTCTCCATCATTTCTACAGAATTTTTCTCAGATTGTAAGATTACAAACCTCCAAGGACACCTAAATCCTCTAGTCCTCTCCCTGGCATCCCACTTTCATCCCGACAACCCTCCCCGACGCCTCAAGATGAGGTGGCTAAGGGACCTCCTACTCCAGCCAGTTTAGTTAAAATATCAAGGGAGTGAATGCACTGGCATTATTCTCCCTCTCTCACTTCCTCCTTGACTCTGAGGACGGGTTGCATTTTTTTAATAAAGAGTTATATAATAAAAGATTGTAGGATTTTCCATAATTTTCTATTAAATAAGAAAAATTCCATTATTAATAAGAAAAATTATATAAAATTCACCAGTATCAAAAAAGCGACAAAACTTTTCTTTGAATATATAAAATGCACACTTTACTTTCTGACGTAATGCCATTCATCCCTTCATAAGCACTCATCCCAAAATTTAATACTCACATTATGAAATTAAGTAAACAAAAAAATATGGGCAAGAGCGCGCACTACAAACTTATTTCTTATAATTCCCTCTCCCTTAGATGCTATGATCCCGAAAAATCCATTAACGATCATTTCACCATTTGTAAAATAAATCCCAGAAAATTCCTTATTTAACTTCAAAGAACAAAATCATTTAAACGTTTCATATCCCTAAATTTTATATCTTTGTCAATTTTTTTTCCTCAGACATCCTTATTGGCAAACACTGAACTACCATTCAAGATTATCATATGCAATTCTATTCATCTTCAATCCATTACCTTCTTATTTGTACTCCTGGATATCTTCTCTGTATCTGCAACTACAAAAGCCAGACCAACGGGCTGATTGGGGGAAATAGGCCATAACCTTACACCTGATATTTCTTTTATTGTCCTTAACGACCTCCTTGACTCTATTCTTCCTTCCTTGTTTAAATGAAACAATTTCTCAAATCATCACTACGTTTAACTGGTATCGGAGTGATACCAGTGATACCTGGAGTACCCCCAAGATATGGAAACACAAGAATTTTATGGGTATAAAAGTTCAAGCCAATAAAATTTGATGTGAAAGGAGACAATGAAGAAAATTTCTAGAATGAACGGTTAAAATATTCGGGAGGAAAGGTTTTCGAAACTTTAACTCAATAAGCACGGGTTAACGTTACTGAGTTGAGCTGAAACTTAGCCAATCTCATTTTCTAACTAATTAGCACCTTATTGGGAGGAGCCCAGAAAATTTATTATAAAAATACATTAAAATTAAACCTAAAAAATAAAGCCTTTCTTCATTAGTTAAAGTTATATATGAAATACAACATCAACAATTCACACTTGATCAGATCGACTGAAGATAATTTTTTTTATTCATGATTCAATACCATAAGACAATTTGAAGTGTTGTCCTTGTCAGTATTGACGAAGAAAAACTTCTTTTTTTTTTTACACTCAATTTGATTTTTCATCGTTTTTGTTCACTTCTCATTATCATCATCCGCGCAAACTTGGCTGAAATCTAATGAGTCGGAGATGGTTTTCGGGTGAAGAAAAAATCTGTTATAAATATTTTTTTTGTGGTATTTGATCCCACATAAATTTTAACAATTTTTAGTGAAGGGAATAAAATAAAATAAAAATTTATGCTACTGAGACAAGTCTGATAAGTTATTAAATTCCCCGCACAAGTGTCGAGAGCCTAACCCACGAAAAAGACGAATATATCGTCTTATGTCTCAGCTCCTCCGAGCATAAGACGATATATTCGTCGGCTCTCGACACTAGTGCGGGGAATTTAGTAACTCATCAGACTAGTCCCGGTTGCATAATTGGTGATTGCACCATCCCTGATAGCTGGAGATCCAGGTTCGGGTCCAGGCTGGGACAGTTAGATTTTTTATTCTGTTCCCTTGAACTAAAAATTAGTAAAANCACTATTGCGGGGAATTTAATAATATATCAGACTTGTCCTGGTAGCATAAATGGTAAATGCACCGGCCGGATAGCAGGAGATCCAGTTTCGAGTCCTGGCTGGAACAGTTAGATTTTTTATTATATTCCCTTTCACTAAAAATTGGTAAAATCTGTTATATTTATTGGCATGACAAACTGTTATATAACATAACAAGTTGATAAGTGAATGTTTCTTTTGTAACCACTTTTTTTACAAAAAGCTCATACTAAAGACGATTTATTTAAGAACAAACTATTAATGTTTCCCTTCTCCTGAAAAGTCTAGAGTCAGACTTACTGATTTTACCTTTCACAGCCATTGCCTTCTCCAGTCTCTTGAGGGGGTTTTAGACCTTTAAGCTTTACAAGCTTAGTATATAGCTTATAGCTCATGTTTCAGTGTATATAAACATCATTATGGACCACTTAATGAATATTTTCGTGAAACTAAATAGATTTATACATACTGACAGACACACATAATTTATATAAATTTTATATTTTAAAGAAAAGAAGTCCATTCTAAGAGAAATATTAATAATAAAAATTCAAGGCCTGAGCTTTTAAGATTTGGTAAATTTATAACTAATTATATATAAATATGATATTTAAAATTCTACCTCTAATATTAGGAGTATTCTTACACAAGATTTATCAATACCCACTTATTTTTATCATAAAAAAGTAAATATGAATGGCTGATGTTAGCTTATTTTACATAATATATGAGTAAGGAAATCTGATATTCTTCCTAGCATCTGTGAGGAAGACCAAGTGACCAGTTTTCAATGATGAATATGCCTCTTTCAGCCACAAGACCTATTCTTTCCCGTCCAGTGTGTTAAGTGCAGGAAACAAGGAGATATATTTTAATGGAAGCCTCTCACAGTGAGATATAACAAAAGGCATAGAGGTCTTTTGTGGGGTTCTACAAGAGAGAGAGAGTGAGAGAACAATGCCAAGAGGACATCTCCAAAGATCAGTCCGCCATGGCTGTCTTGCTCTGAACAAAACGAAACTCCTACCCTCCACACTTCCAGCGGAGAGAAATACATAAACAAAAACAATAAATTACAGGGAGTACAACTAGTCTTATTTCAAATTTTTTTTTTTTTTTTTCTGTGTTAGCCTCCCTTGCAACCACTTAGGGTCATTGGAGGGAGGGGCTATCTACAGGTTGCCACCCCATTTTAAACACCCATGGCTCAGGACAAGCTTCTATTTATAAATAAAAGATTGACCTGGGCGGGATTTGAACCCGCGGCGTCAGGATTGCGAGACCCGTACGGATCCCCTGAGCTAGCCTGGCGCCCCTAA
>KZ808743.1:20926-31721 GCA_000696205.2 Oncopeltus fasciatus
ATAAAATTATATTATAAAATTATAGTATACTATAGTATGTATAGTATATTACATATAGTATGAACTCAATTTAACTTACATTAAATGTTTAGTAAACTGTATATTTGGTACGTTTTTACTTTATATTCTTTTAAATGCACGATTTTTGTAATTTCTGAGGATATCCTGTAGTTTAAAAAGATGATGTGATCGACAAAATCTGAATTTATTCTATGTTTCAAATGTTAAAAATTATTGAAAAAACAATGTCAGATCTAACTCAACAAAAAATGTGTTCCCCAGTGTAATAGCTGTATTGCTTCAAAACTTGCTTATTCATTCAACTACATACAGTGTTTGCTCAAGAACAAGAAACTCCAGTAACTGTGTAATCCAAATATCTTTTATTTTAAGTTTTATTCAAAGTATACGCTCATCAGTGGGGCAAGATATTTGTAAGAATCGCAAGACGAGTAGTTGCCGAAACTTGGAGACAGAGTCGCCTCGATGGGGTGCCTTCGACATTCGAGTACATTACTCAAGGAAATAAAACCCCCAGGGGGATAAAAGCCATCCTTCTCCAAAGCGGACTTAGTGTCCTGACCAAGGACAGGAACTTTTGGGCCCCGCCATTGGCCTTCCAGCATACATTAGGCAAACAAGGGCCGTACGAAGGAGATCTTCTGCTCCTTACTCATCGCCGACCCGACTCCTCCTTTTTTTTTTACGCCCAACTTCCTTGGCGAAAGTTATGCTGGTCTTGTAAACACTGCTCAAGGAATTATCAATTTTAAAGTTACGTTCAAATCAAAACAGAAACTAGACGGTAGTTCGAAAGGTAGTAATTCAGAAATGCTTAAGTTTATCAAAGACATTTTTAGGAATTCATTGCTCAGTGGGATCCTAAGAATCTGTCATCTTGTTTCAGAGATATCTATAACTTCCTGAATCTAGTACGCATACAGAATTTGTGTTATGACCCAATCCTTAAACTCTGCAATGCATACTACATATTGATCACGAGGCATATCCTTGGTTTCCGATTTTCTACTAAAACAGATTAATATTTCAGTTGACTTTATTAATAACCAGCTAACTTCTTAAGATCAGGGCTATTATTTTTTTTAAATTATTGGACTCTTCTTGATTGACAGCCAAATATCAGGCTACGACAACACTTTATCCCCCGGCTTCTTCACGATTTCATAAAAATGTTTCACATTAATTTTTTATGAAGGAAGCTGAGAATTTAATAAAGGCCATTTATTTCTCATAATCTCTTCGCATTAAAGAAAAAAAATAAATAAGTTTCAAGGGGGTATAAGTCTTGTAATTATTTTTTTGCTTCACAATATCAGTTAAAGTCTAATTATTTAAAATATAAAACATCAAAGTAATGGGTGGACTATACAAAATTATCTTGAATTCATTAAAAATTGTAAAAAAAATGTTTTGTTCCTCAAAATATTTTTATAATTGATTTTAAATTGCCCAAATACTGCTAACTTTATTGCCAACTCAAGTCTAAAGCTAATCTCATACTAAAAATTTAAAATTAAATTCTTCTCATAAATTTTAATGTCCGTTTTTTATACATTTGCCTTCAATATCATTTATGTCAAACTTTTGTATTTTGTTTTAATTATCTTCATTTTTTTTCTTGATTGATTAATTATTTTAATACTACAAATTAATGCTATAATTAAATTTATCTCAGGCGCATTATGAAATAAATAATTTCAAGTATAGAAATAGGGAATGAATGAAATTATGGCTAAAGGATAAAGCTCAGATGAATTAAGATGAATAACCAACTTGCTTTGTGAATAATACATTAGTCATCTTTGTAATATTAGAGTTATATAGTTATATCGTGGTATTCTTATCAAGAATGTGGTATACTTCAAAGAAATTGGTGAATAAGCTAAATCCGGGCCAGGGGGAAGGCAGTTCAGAGGGACGCCAAAAATTTTAAACATATTCTCAATTATGAATGCAGTGAAATAGAAATTGAAGAAAACATATTGAGGTATATATAAGCTAGAGTAAATAGAGTATTTCAGCTTCATGATTTTTAATAAATAGAGGTATCAAAGTCGATATCTGTTCATATGATCTTAAATATTTAAAGTCTAGAAAAGCTCCACACAAAAAATTCTGCTAAAAGCACTAAGAAGAGTGCACTCAGATCTACAAAGGCAAGAGTACTCTTTATAAAGTGACTGAAATCCAATGATGTAATGACTGACTCTGAAAGTGCTCAGCAAGTAAAAGATTTTAAAAAAAAGCTCAAAGAATTGGTTTTATTTGACTAATTATTTTAATTATCTAATTAACTTTTTTATTTGTAATAAATACTAAAAGGAAAATTTTACGAATGTATTTTCGTAAGATCAAACGGCCATTTCAGTGTTCTCTGCCGGCCACTATGATTGCATCGTAAGCTTACCTTTTCTGAATGACGGAAATACTAAAAGGAAAATTTTACGAATGTATCTTCGTAAGATCAAACGGCCATTACAGTGTTCTCTGCCGGCCACTATGATTGCATCGTAAGCTTACCTTTTCTGAATGACGGAAATACTAAAAGGAAAATTTTACGAATGTATCTTCGTAAGATCAAACGGCCATTACAGTGTTCTCTGCCGGCCACTATGATTGCATCGTAAGCTTACCTTTTCTGAATGACGGAAATACTAAAAGGAAAATTTTACGAATGTATCTTCGTAAGATCAAACGGCCATTACAGTGTTCTCTGCCGGCCACTATGATTGCATCGTAAGCTTACCTTTTCTGAATGACGGAAATACTAAAAGGAAAATTTTACGAATGTATCTTCGTAAGATCAAACGGCCATTACAGTGTTCTCTGCCGGCCACTATGATTGCATCGTAAGCTTACCTTTTCTGAATGACGGAAATACTAAAAGGAAAATTTTACGAATGTATCTTCGTAAGATCAAACGGCCATTACAGTGTTCTCTGCCGGCCACTATGATTGCATCGTAAGCTTACCTTTTCTGAATGACGGAAATGACATTGAATTCTTAAACGACAAGGAGGTTAAAGCTGGCTAAGTTTGGCTCAAGGTAAACTAGAGAATGAAGAGAGACCCCTCTCAAAATGATAAACTTCTTTCCACAAAAGGTGCATTTTGAAAAACTCTGTAAAAACAAGTAATAATTGTAAAGTAGCATTTTACACTTATTATGCTTGATATTCTTTTCCTCACCAAGAAATAATAAAGATAATGACGATTTGTCAATTTATTCTTCCTTTGGGGCGCCCTCCTTTTATCTTCAATAGACTATTGCACAAAATCAGTCAGAGAGCTCGTGGTGTATAAGTCGAAACCTATAGTTACTGGGTTACTAATGTCAAATACATAACTAATGTCTGGAACTAATGTCAGTTTTGACATTAGATGCCGAAACCCCTATAAGGCTCTCAAGCAATCTTTCGTTTAAAGATAGAGAGTGTATTAAAAATAGTTGATAAAATCGAATAATGTCATATCTCAATTTAAACAAAAATTTTATATAAATTTTTCTGTACTTTGACACATTTAATTAAACAATTGACAATATTTTTTTTTTAAATTAGGGTTACATTTTTTATCAGGCCAATACATTTTCATTGTTTCTTTTTCAGGCGATAAATTTTTATATTACTATCGTTATTTAAGTTATTAAACTGATAAATTTAAGCTAAAGTTAGTAGCTAAAGTTTTCGTCACTCCTTAAAAAAAAAAAAAACAATCCAAGGCTATAAGCAAAACTTCAATTGTCTGTCAGCTTGCCATTGTAATAAGAATTGGAATAAAATTAATGGCAAATAGGAGAACGTAAGAACAGGCTGACTTGATAAAAGTTCGGGATTACTTCTTACTGGGTAATGAAGAATTATTATACTCCCAGGATTACAATTTATCTTATCTTAGTTTCCTTCGTCTACCTCCTGCTTGATAACTTGTCAGGAGTGATAAGCTTAGCGTCCAGTCTGCAGTCTGATAAGAGTATGAATTCAATTTAAGATGACAATTTTACACCACTAATGATATGATTTTTGAAATTTATCCCTGATCCAAGAAAATATTCAGATCCACAAATCATTGAAAGTGACTCGCACATTGAGAGAAGCAGGACCTATCCCAGTACCACTTGTTGGTAGTCAGCGTACGCTAGCGTCATTTTGGCTATTTCTCATCTCGAAGGATCTAGCTCCCTTTAAGTCAACAAGGCAATAGATATCCTTATCTTATTACTACAGTTCAGGAATCGTTGACACTCGGATGACGGTTCTTTGCCAAGAGAGTCATAACTTCCCTTATCGCATAATTCGGACAGTTGTAACACCTCCAATCTTATGATAACCCACATGGCATGAAGGTGCTCCTTCACATCCAGGAAAGTGCGATTAGGTGTTCGATGCAATCTGAAACAGCACGTTTTTACCTATCACGTTAAACTCCAATAATTTTAGCAATCTTCATTAATATAAAAGGCATGTAGCGAATCACTGCCGCTCAAATTGGAGCAATGATGGCAGATTGACAGGTGTCTAGCCAACGGACTCTATGATTGCAAATGGTAAACCAGATTTTACGAACTGGCTCAATCGAAATTATCCGGCAAGATGGATCTGGATAAATGGATCTGGTTACTGGCCGAACTGAATGCCAAATTTAATGTCGGGAGATTTCTAAGTTTGTCGGGGTTAAGTTAATGAAAAAGAGTACATGTTGTTGACAAAAATAACTGATATTGTTCGGATAATAACGGATTCGAGAATAATGCGAAAAATAAGAGTCAAAAATACCGAAATTCAAAAGCTTAAACCAGGGGTGCTCTAGATATTGGATTATGCAAAAAGACCAGTTCCAATCACTTACCCTGTTTTGTTTTTTTTTGTTAAAGTTAACTTTAATATCATAAAATATAAAAAGTTATTTGCCACAGACATTTTTTTTAAAGTTCCAATCAAATACTCCCCTAGTCTAATTACAATATCAAAAGTAGAAATAATTAAGTTTATACCGATAGAGTGTTGATTAAATGTCACAACTCATATAAGATTCTACAACTAGCATAACTTTTTAAATAATAGTTTTTCGAACATTCTTTCCTAATTTGGTTTTTAATTTATAGCATTTGCAAGATTGTATTTAAATGATTTACGATAAACAAGAAGAATTTATAAATATCCAAGAATCGAACAAATAAAAACAAATGTCATATGATGTTTTTATGAGCTATGCATTAACCTCATTAGATTTACATTCTCCAGTAGTTTCATGTTAGACTATTAGAAAGTAGATGATTAATAAACCCCACAAAATTGATTAAAGACAATTTCCTGCAAAGATGCAGTATAATCCTTGGCGACCGTCGTGTGCAAGGACAATCTTCGACAGAACAGTCAAACGGGACAAACGCAAAGAGTTCACCGGGGAAAATGCCTGCCGCCAAGGAACTTGGGGAAGCGAACTCTGCAATCCTAACTGGTGCCCGCCAAGGTGCAGGCTCACAGATTGCCGCCACTGCCTCAAGAACGCTAGACTTCCCCATGCGGGAGACTGTGAGTGGCCCGAGGAAAATACGCGAAGGAAGAAGAATAGGACTCACAAAAACATGAAAATAAGACCAGTCAGAGAGAAAAAGATTAACTTTGTGAAAGACAATAGTGGAAGTTACTATCGCAAATTTAAACGAAGCCAAAATGAATATCCAAATGAACATTTAAGCAAAGAATCTTCTTCAATATGCTGTTGCATGCATATTCCTAAGAAGAACAAAATATCTAATTCAAGAAATTTCTCCGGTGGAAATCGCTATGGTGTCACAAAGGTTCAAGAAGACGAACACTTACCTGCATGGAAAGGAAAACACAGGCTAACTGATTGTAGAGAGAGCCAATCAGATGTCGCCTGTAGAAGAGAAAGACAATGTATGTGTATACCAAAAAGTAGAGAGGTTAAAAAAATCTGCAGGAGCCACTTTGTTAATACAAAGTCCTTTGCAGACCATTATGAAAATGAAATAATGTCAGATCAAAATCTACACCATATTTCTCCTTTAACACATTTTAATAAGAATAGTATTCACAGAAAAAAAATTGGAGCAAGTGAGTCTGAAAATTTAGCAGAAAGGGGACAAATAAATCATGAAACATTTAATGAAATGGTATTAGATTCTATAAGAGATCTCACAAAAGTCAAAAGAAAGAATGAAGCAACAAGAATTTGCAATTGTGAATATTCAAATCATTTAAAAATAAACGAAGACGATGTAACATACATGAAATCGAAACTAAATGAGGCATTAAACGAGATAAAAAAATGCAATCGTAATGTCGAGAAATCTATGACTAGCAATCAAGAAGATTTGAATCACCAAGACCATTACTTGAGTATTGTTAATGACTGCCAAAAAAGGTGCTCAGAAATCGAGAAACGCATTCAAAAATTGTGCAAAGACTTAAATTCATTTGAAAGGAGTGATAGAAATTCAAGAAGACAAAATGAGCTTCGAAAAAGCCAAGATCGAGAGAATCAAAACAATAAAGAGGGGAGGAAACGCTCTCGAGGTTATTTCGAAAATAAGGAGGAAAGACCAACGAGGGATATCGATGAAAGTTCAATCTCATTAGAAAATAACCATGCTGGAGGAAGTATCACAGAGGAGCAACGAAATCTGCCTCCAAGCCTCGACAAGCCATGCAAATGCAAAGATTCTGAAAGGTCTTCCAGGTTGAGTGGTAGAAAGGGCAGAGGAAAAGACAGAGAAAAAGTGAAAACCCCGCGAACCGAAAAAAGTTCACAGCACTCTCTTAAGCGAAGGAGTAAAGCAAGCAACTTACAAGCAGAAGGGACTTCTGTCGGCTCTGACTCGCTAAAAGTCGGCGGGGCTTGCTACCATATCAGGTGCTTCCCTTCGGATCAAGTACTCGGCAATCCTAAGTTTCTAAAATGCAGAGGCTACAAAGAGGTTATTGACAGAATGAGAAAGAAAAGAGATTTCCGAAGATTAACAAGGAAAAATTACTCTTAGCCATCTGCATCAATGATGACAGTTTAGCGTCATTATGGATGTGAAATGAATTCCTCACTTTTTATTGGCCCTAGGTTAATTGTGGGTCTTGTGTTTACACAAAACCCTTCAATAATGCTCAACCTGTGAGCGTAAGCTATAGCCAAGAGATCATTTGATGAAGCTCAATAAAAATTCCTGCCATTCTCAACTATCCATAAATGAGGTTGAATGTGTTCAATATTTTTTTTTATTTTTCGTATGTAGCCTAAGCTGAAGTTCAGTTTTACTAGCTAAAAATGTGAGCCAACAAAAATTACTCTGCATAAATTGTTCATGCGGACGTGACTTTAATCTTTAGAATATTTGCTGGACATAAATTTAGGCGACTATTTAATGCTAATATCCCCCTCCCCCTCCACTGTTGTTCTGTGTTTTAGGATTATCTTTTGACTTTAGGCCCCTTACGAGGAAAGGGGTGTATTGGGAAATTTAACCGAAGAATAACACAGGGGCAAATTATTACCTGAACTACTTATGGCACAAGGGATGCGTCAATGAGCGAATTTCATTAAAAAAATTAAGTCAGTTTTAATATAAAAATTGTTGATTTAATTTGGAAAACGCTGAATACTTTAGTTTTGGTAAACTTCAGACAATAAGAGACAATTCGGGAAAATTGACTGAAAATTCAAAGACAGGTCCTTCAGAACTGAATACTTGAATTAGACGCATGGAGGACAGTTGAACATTTCATGATAGAGAATTTCTGAAAACTCATATTCGTCTAAGTCTAACTTTTATCGTATTTTAGTTAGATATGAGAATAGAAAGCACTATTAAAAGGNTTCATTTTGTCGCCGAGAATAAATAAATTTCCAGGTGGGTGGACGGGTGTTATAGAAGCATGTAGTTTCTCTTGCGTAAATTTTTTGCTCTTAAACAAATAAATAAACTTCTCGTTTAAGAATGTCTTGTCTCAGTTTTTGTCCTTGCGTGAAAAAGAAATACGCACCATAAGTGTATTTTTTTATATTTTTTTTTTTTTTTAAGCTTTTCAATTCTTTGAAATTTTTTGGAATATGTATGTACTTACTCTAGAGATTTGAGCATAATTTCCCCCTGAGGGAAGTCTAGTGTAGCTTCTGACTTGCTTTAGGTGAGGAATAGAACATTTTTCCCCCGAAAATATGATATCCATCATTTTTCAAATGACAGATAGCTGAACAGTAATGACTGAAATAGCAGTTCCTCCATTGCCAGGGAAGATTTTCAGTCATACTAGTTACCAAGAAGGTTACTAGATCGCATATTCAAATGTGTATATGAGTGATGATGTCTAAGTCATTCATAATCGAGGTTGACCATTAGCAAGATAAAGATCACTGAAGTTTAACCAAGCGTTAATTAGCTCACGCATAAAGAATTTAAATACTTATATAAATCCAACTGAAAAAAATTAAACATATTTTATTTTCTTTAAAAAAAGTAAATATTTTGATGGTGATTCCATTGGTAAGCGGAATCAATAGGTAATGGAAGGTAGGTTAGGTGTTTCCGCTGATGTGTCAGGTTAGGGTTGGCTAACCCCCTTACCAAAGCGCTCCACAAGCGTCGACTTCTCTTTATCGAATTCCATACCCCTCGAAAGAAACCACTTACCTCCCGTCTAGCAAGCCACCCCTTCTTGAGCGAGGAAAGGGGAGGAAAAGAACCATCTAAGTGTGTAACAGGGGCTCATTTTACGGGGGAAAACGGCAAGTGTTATATTAAATTTTTAATATTTTTATTGTTAAAGGAAAATTTATTTCACTTTATTCAGAAATTGATGCAATAAATGAATGCTATACTAGGAGGAGGAGACAGTCCTGGTTCGGTTAAAGGTTTATTATTAAATTAAAACAAAACCTTCTCCTTCTTCTACAATGATGATAACGTAGTCACCAATTGCGTGTTCTAGCCCATGGTTGCTGGGGTTGCTAAAATTCAGGCCGAAACATTTGCAAAAATAAAACCATATTGGTACTCCAATTTGTATTTATTTAATAATAAATCTTTGACCGAACCCCTCCTCCTGAAACAATCCCATAGAAATTGCAATACTGTGTCACTTATTTACTTTTTTTTTTAACAATTAGTTTTGTTTGGAAAACTCCTCAGGCTAGGTAATGGGTAGTGGTGTTTGTCTTTTGATGCCTCTCATTACCCTATACCTATTATTATGACTTCTGCAGTAAAAAGTATTTTTTAGTTATTCTTGACTCTTACAGTAATTCCCCTCCCCTCCAAACACATATTTATCCACCTTCTCCCAGCACTTTACTCGGCTTTTCTTTTTCTAAATTAAAAAAGACATACCACATTACTTAAAAAAAAATCATCAAATTACGGCTTATAATCCATCAAATTATAGTTTTTGGTTCTAATAAACAGCTACTTCTAATTCTTATATTTCGCTGTACAACTCCCGAAATGATTTTTTTGTTATAAAACAAATTTGAGTTAAGTTTAATTGCTCTAAACAAAATATATCGCTCGCCGCAGATAAAAGACTTTTTAAGCTCTTACTTTACATTACAAGTAGTCCCGAAATTTGTTTCCTCCGATTTCACATGATAATTAACTCAGCCTTTCATGATAGCTATAAGCCATTTCATCAATGAAAATAACTAATTGCAGCTTCTATAGCAAAAAATTTAATGAACTGATAAAACCTCATTCACTTGAGATGTGTAATCCCGAAAATGTTTATTTTATCACTAAACAAATCTGTGATAAGTTTCATTTTACTCTATATCGAAAAAATTCTTGTACATGCAAACGCGCACACACGCGCGCGCGCGCCTTACACTCGTAACTTCTGACACACACACACACACACACATACAGATTCTAGGGATCATCATTTTTGGTTTCTAGTAGGTAAGTGATTAGTGAACAAATCTGATGAAAAAATTTGTCATGAGATCAACCTCAATTGATGATGTTGAACCCTAATGAGGGGAAATGTATTTAAAAATCACATAGGGATTTGTCGTAATAAGCGTTATTGGGTTAGCAAAATTTCTGTCACTCCTTTAATGAACTTTCATTCTCATCAGGTGAGAAGAGCCTTCACTAATATAAGGGATGGAGTCTTCTTAAAAATGAAGTAAATCAACTGTTCCACCTCTTGATAATACCAGTGAACCCTATTACCTTCTGCTTTTACGAAAGCAGTGAAATAATGCTGCAGTGAAAGTGGTGCTAGTTATAAACTATAAAGCTAGTTACCAGTTACTGCTACCTGTTACAAGTCAGCTAACAGTTACCAGTTACCATCTATGCCATAAGTATATTATTTTCCTCTCATACCTTATATTCTCCGTCTTCATTGGTTTATGTACACCATCTATATCTATCATAGCCAACGGGAGATGGTTTGCAGAAACCAATGAAGACGGAGAATATAAGGTATGAGAGTTCTATATTCATTGGTGGTAGAAATAATAATAACCCTTTAGAATATTATTTTCCCTTTATCTAACCCTTCTCTTTTGTATTCCATTGTACGCCTTTAGCCAATAAATTGAAGAGATGAACATATATTGTATATATTTTTTCCTGTCCCTTAGGAAAATTCCAACTTTTATCAGCATTAACTAATACATGGATTTTCCCTTATTTAAAGTAAAATGCAAACCAAATTCGATTGATAAATTTTGAATCGTTATAGTCAGAGATGGAAATGATATCCCAAAATGATCGAATGATTTGATTCTCAGAGAAAATTTATATAAATAAATATTT
>KZ808743.1:42271-52815 GCA_000696205.2 Oncopeltus fasciatus
AAATAACAATAAAATAAATAGGTGATCATCATTGTGCAGAGAGAAGGGGCCCATCGACCCCACTCCAAAAATATAATTTCAAAAGTTTTCACATACAACTATTCTTCAAATAAATTATAGTTTAAAATTACTAAAGTGAATCAAGCAATTTATTAAAAACGTCATTAGTCAAATTTTTGAATCCAGAAATAAAAGTAGTGTGTAACCATTATACCCAACTTTAATATATTTATAATTCTATTTTAATTTCAAATTTATTAAATTACCTGGTTAATTTCCTATTTTTTAGTTATATCTTTCTATATAATCATCAGTAATGAATGGGCTGTTAGTATGAATTATGAATTATTTCTCATGCCACATCTTAGGCCTATGGTAAATTTTCATATTTACTAGAACTTCATTGTAGAGGGAGGGGCTATCTATAGGTTGTCTACCTATTTTAAATATTCTTTAACAAATTAATATTTCTCAGTAAAATCGTACACATCACAAGACTGGACTGTTTGGAAAAGAAACATTAGCTTCAGTATTTATTCTTTAAGTCACAGGAAGTATTTTTTTTTTAATTTATTTACTCATTGCTAATTGGCATTGTTTGTATTTCAGATTTACGCTTACTGTGAAGAAAAATTACAGGAGAGTTCCATACCACAACTGGAGTCACGGTTTCTCAGTGGCGAACTCTATGTATGCCATAATAAAACACTCTAATGGAACTTTCACGACAAACGAGGTAAAAACAACTATATAATAATACGCTAAATTAGAGCAAAACTTGAATATATCAAAAGGCCGTGGAATCCAGGAAGATTAAGTTTCTGGCAGTAGTGAGCTTCTTAATAATTAGTATAGAAACCATACAAATATACAAACAAAACACACATGATAAAATAAGTAAATAACAATTATTCACATTTTTTCAAAAACGAGGATTTATATCTCTTTGTACTCGGGGACTTTCAACCCCAATTTTAAAGAAAATTGTCACTACTTTTGGGGAGCTCAACGTACCTTTTCTTGTGAATAATTCTGCTCAGAATAGATACATATAATTTCAAATTTTTTTACAAAATCAGGCTACAATTTGGTAGGGTTCCTCAACTATATTCAGCTTCTGATTCGTAAACAACTTATCCGTCTCTAGAATAATTGCCAACTATAACCTTAATATGAGAGATAATATACATAATTGAATTAAAATTAATAATACGTTATGCTATTATTATATCTAGAAGATATTCTATCCCTACATAATTAAATGGCTGTAATAAAATTAAAATTAGAATATTAACACTCGCTCGGGCGCAACTCTATTACTATTCATGAATAGCCGTCTAACATTTCTGCAAGTGAAGAACTAATGGGGGCGCCAGGGTAGCGCATGGTAGATCATGGGATCCGTTTGGAACTCGGAATCCAGGCGCTGCGGGTTCAAATACCACCCAGTCTCTTCAGTTTACCCCGGAAACGGGGATATTGGCCACCAAATTGCCATTTTAGAATTATAAGATAAATTTATTTATTTACACTTATTTCGCTCCAGCTTTAATGAAACCAAGAGATAAAGGAAATCTGCACAGTTAGTCCAACCTGTCCGGGGCGGTCATTTTCTTTTTATATATAGTTTATTTTTCATTCAAATAATTAAGAATCCTTTTATTTCTATTATTGGATAACGTGAAAGTAGCTCTTTGCAAGACTGGTCGAGGTGTATAAGGCCGAGAGGAATGCTAGAAGAGAACGCACAGTTTTTTTCCGATCTTGCAGAGAGCTCCTTTTATGTTCTGTCAGCCTGATACTTGTCCCAGGTCCATGGAACTTCCCTACCAGTCTTTTTTGATTTTTCAGAGAGATTTTTTTCTTATTGCAGTCGTTATGTCTGCAGAAACTCCTCTCGGCAACTTAAACCCTGATACTCGTCGTTAAAGGAGCTGTTAAATCTAAGGGCCGGAACGGGTATCGGGTAGACAGATCGTGTAGAGAGCTCCCTTCAAGTTCTGTTTGCCTGATACTCCTGTAGTAACTGAGTGCCGAGAGGGTTACCAGGCAGACAGAACGTGACAGGAGCTCTCTGTAAGATCGAGAAAGTCTAGCGGAGCAGATATAATGGGCCGAAACGAGTATCAGGTAGACAGATCGTGTAGAGAGCTCCTTTCAAGTTCTGTTTGCCTAATACTCCTGTTGTAACCGAGTGCCGAGAGGGTTACCAGGCAGACAGAACGTGACAGGAGCTCTCTGTAAGATCGAGAAAGTCTGGTGGAGCAGATATAACGGGCCGAAACGAGTATCAGGTAGACAGATCGTGTAGAGAGCTCCTTTTAAGTTCTGTTTGCCTGATACTCCTGTAGTAACAGAATGCCGAGAGGGTTACCAGGCAGACAGAACGTGACAGGAGCTCTCTGTAAGATCGAGAAAGTCTGGTGGAGCAGATATAACGGGCCGAAACGAGTATCAGGTAGACAGATCGCGTAGAGAGCTCCCTTCAAGTTATGTTTGCCTGATACTCCTGTCGTAACCAACTACCGAGAGGGTTACCAGGCAGACTGAACGTGACTGGAGCTCTCTCCAAGATCGAAAAAGAATGGTTGAGGAGTTTCAGAATGCCGAGACAAGTATCAGGCTGACTGACACAAGGTGAATGCAGCTTTCTGTTCGATGAAAAAAGACTGTTAACTGACAGAACAGATATATAATTTTTGGTTTTTCTCATGTTTTCTCACGACATTGTACTTCTACAGCCCTAAAGATGGTTTACAATATAAGCCAAAAAGTCAGAAGGTAATAAAAAATACATTTAAAAAATTTTTTCTTTTTTTAATCATCTTTGACCGAACCCCCACAAACCTAGTGTTCACATTTTGTCAAGAAAAGTAACACATTTGACACTAAAATCATTAATGCCCAAGTTTTAGCATGCATGTAATTAATTAAGAAAGCATTTTTGAAACATACACATATGTAAACATCCGTAAACAGTACATGCAAGTTTCTCTCCTGTTATAGTGTTTGGCGTTATACATCGGGGCCCTTTGTCATGATTTGGATCACCGGGGGAAGAATAATAAATTCATGCTGGAGACAGAATCTCCACTGGCTGGTATCTACAGTACATCCACCATGGAACACCATCACTTCAATCAAACTGTCACCATACTACAGCAGGTAAGTTTTTCTCCATCTAAAAAGGCAAGAATTTCATATGAAAATAACTGACTTAATTATAACCAACTACTATTTATGAGTAAGTCCAGATACTCTATATCTACGATAAGCATGCATATTTATATTTCTCTTGGCATTGATTTGATAGTGATCTCTCACGAACATATTCATATTCACAAAGAACATGAGTTTGGTCATATCTACTAAGAAAAAAAGTCCGTCGAGCAGGAGCTGCGTGAACTCAGCAGATTTCCTCAGTATCTTACTTTTTGAATGTTTGCATTTGAACATTCCATGACGTATAATCCCTACACTTAAACAATGAATATATTCCAATATATATATGAAATCAGTTGTATACAGACAGTGACAGTGAAAACATGTATTCGGCCATGAAGATGGACAATGTCCGAAAACGCTCGCCAACAGAAGTTTGCAGAAACAATGAAGACGGATAATAGAAGGTATGATAGTTCATTTAATGGTTGTACGGAGTGATGGAAGGGAATAAGGTTTTCACAAATGAAAACATCCAAGATATCAGAAAGACGATTTACATTAGTGGGCCAGTTGGTAGGAGAGGACGGACTGTGGAGTGGAGAGATTGTGGGAGATAACAGCGTCATACTGAGCAAGGTCACGGGAGTTGGTAGTTCTCGAATCCAACTGAAAGTGTTTCGCGCAATAATTTCGCCAGAGAGGAAACGGGGACCTAAGGATTTAAACAATTAATGCAAGGGAATAGAATAAAAATCTACAGTATTTACCATTTCATCTTCCGGGTTGGACCGAGTCAAATTGTTGTTATTTGCCGAGCTTTCGCACATCTTCTTTTCAGCCCTGAAGAAGGCATCACATGATGTGCGAAAGCTCGGCAAATAACAACAATTTGACTCGGTCCAACCCGGAAGATGAAATGGTAAATACATCTGACGACCGACGAAGCCTACGTGAACAAAAATCTACACTGTCTTAGCCAGGACAGTCTGGGAATTTAATAACGTATATGGCTACTCTCGGTGGAGTAATCACTAGAATTATTGCCTAGATAGCGGGAGATCCAGGTTCGTGTCCTGGCTGAGACGGTTTAGATTTGTTTTATTATTTTATTCCCTTGCATTAATTGTTTAAAATTAATGTGGGATTAAAAACCACAACAAATGAATGCCATCACAAGTTTGTAATCTTCCAACGGTGGTATGATTCTCTAAATAGGCTAGAAGCCAATTAGGAAACGTACAATATGAACACACGTCTAAAAACTGAAAAAGATTAGCAAGGTTGAAGATGAAAGGAAACCAATGCTCGGTGAGAATGGTAGGGGAGCTCTGTTTAGAAGATTTACAGCTGACACTCACATGAGTGAGACCGAGTGATGGATCGGTTGCTCTGCTATGCTGCATTTAACCTACCTCTGATCCATAAGGAATGTGTGAATCCGGGTTAATGGTTTGTACAATCAATATTAATACCCAATTCACAATAAAAATACGGAATTCTTTAAATATAGCAAACGGGTATCGAAGTTGATGACAAATTGTATTGACATGTTATCCTCCAAGTTTATAAAACATATTTTAATCAACAAGTGGGTTCAATTTCATTTTTCTAAATTGAATATTGTGCCCGCTGATATGGAAAAAATGTATTACTCTCACTTACGCGGACTGCTGATAGCTATACTATTTTATCGATAAACTTTTATTTCAATAACCCAATGAAGAAATAATGATTTTTTTTCTTCCACAAAAGCAGTGCACTTTTGGACAAGATCTGAAATAATGTTCATTCCTTAATTAAGATTGTTTCGTCTGTAATTTTCCTGTCTGTGATTAGTGAGATATTCGTAATTAGAAGCAATTTGTGATATTTTTATGAGTCTGTCCTATCCTACTTGTTGGCTCACTGATGTAAACCGTCTTCCTACTCCTGCATTTTTCATTTGCATGATGTGTCCATTTCTTTACTGTTAAGATTCAGTATTGTCTTTGGAAGGCAAACTTAAAACCCACCAGGACCCGCTACACTGTAAATTCAGCTGAACCCCACCCTGATTACATTAAAAACCGCATACAAGCTAAGCGTCAAGCTCGAGCCCTGTTCCAGTGGTACAAACATCCCTCAGATCGCAGGGAGTTCAACCAGCTATCTCGTCTCGTAAAACAAGACCTAGGTGCTTCACGAAATAAGACATTTAATGTCCACTGTCAAGCCTCTCAGCAGCAGACAAATCCCTCTGGACTTCAACTCGCAGGATTCTAAAGAAAGTCCCATGAAACTTCTGCCCCCTAGTGTCGAGAAGATAGGCTTTAAATGTTGGCTTTGTGGGCTCTTCCGAAAAAAACAAGACCCAAATGTGTGCCCAGCATCTAAAGAAAACATTTACTCCTCATCCAGATCCCGATCATTTGTCCAATAACGCGGAGGTTGAGAAGTCACTGGATGCATTGTTCACATAGGTAATTATTTCAGAAAATTTCCAGGGAAGTGGAAAGTGGGTGATTCAAAAGATACAATTATAGAGGTAAGTGAGGAAAACAATTGTCTTTTGGGGTAGATTTCGAAGTAATAGCCCGGTGATATGATCATAGGTGGGTGCTTTTCTCTTAGGCAGGTGGTTAATAATGTACTTGACCTCAGATGATGTTACTGCCCTAATCTGTAAGGACATTGACAACCACTACCTATATTTTCAAAACCCGGTAAACCTTTTAACACATCCTCTTTCTCGACTTTCCAAGGTATCTGAGAAAGTTCTTCTAAAACGAATGATACCTATAATAACTTCTTTAAATATTCTTCCTAAACTTCAGTTTGGATTCCGATCGCACCATTCTACTGTCGAGCAGGTGTTTCGCGTAATAGACTTAATTTCCTCTTCTCTCAAGCGAAAATAATTTTGTCCTGGTGCATTCTAAGATGTCACTCAAGCATTTGACCGAGTATGGCATACTGGACTATTACATAAGCTCAAGTCAATATTTCCAAATACCATCTACCCAATCCTTAAATCTTATCTTTCTAACCGTTTCTTTAGGGTCTGGAAAGGATCAGATTACTCCGATCACTTTCCTGTGAAAGCGGGTGTTCCGCAGGGCAGTGTGCCCATCCTTTTAATCCTTTATACTGCAGACATCCCCACTCATCTTAATACCTCTTAGCCCTCTTTGCAGATGACAAGTGATCCTCTCCTCTCATCCTGAGGAAACTCCAATTTCATCCAAACCCATATGCCCAATCCTTATCGTCGGACTCAAATCCTTACAATCCTCCCCGTCATAAAAAAATGTAATGGCCTCACTACCCCCTTATCACCTAAACTTATTAGGAGTGGAATCAATGTGCTCTTTCGCCATGCATAGTGATGTTTATACATTTTTATACATTATAAATTATATATTAATTTATTATTTTGTAAGTTATTTTTAATTGTATACATCTCAATGTCATCAAATAAATAAAGATTTACCAAATAGAAAAAAAAAATTGTATGATATCCTGGTGCAGACTCTTGAATAAAGCACCTATATGCAGGCTCGTAATCAGGATTCTCCAATTTCAATCGCCTTCCGGTCCAATCGCTTTAATCAGCAGAAATTCATACCTTTCCCTAAGCTGCATATACCACTCATTCCTTTCCGATCTTCCCTTATTAAGTACTTTCATTTAATGCCGTTACATTATTTCTTTCGACATCACACTATAATATAACCAATTACATAAAGAAAAATGTATCTATCTATCCCGAACCTTTTAATTTTAGAGGTTACAAAAATATTGAAAATGCAATATATTTTTTTATGTTCTATTGGTGTTGTATAATTTACTTTTCATATTTTTTTCTTTTGATACATAGTTATTTAATACAAACAGGGATTTTGATGTGTTATTAAATTCAAGAATTTTCTCAACAAAATACAAAAACACTATGAAAACATCACTTTGAGTAAGAAACTTTAATGACTTTCGCATATATTCAACTAAAAATCATAACTGCAATCAAAAAACTAATTAAACAATGAAACTAACATTCTGAAGCCATTTTAGTTATGTGGCTCAAAGAATTCGGCTTATTTGGATACAGAAATACCACTGCAAACTTCTAAGACTAATAACACGAGCCGCATACAGCATAGGGAACCACACTTAATACACAGATCTCAAGAAACTCTTCGGGTACCAGAACTCCCTGATACATCTCCTATCTACAATTTACTTTCAAGATATCACACCACAGAGACCCGAGAGATCCTGGATGAAGGATCTGTAAAATAAATTTCACTTTAGAAAAAGGTACCATAGAATTGGTGATCCTATTTCCCTATCGCCTTTTATATTATATATTATATGCCACTTATATTTTGTATTTTCAGCCCAAGAAAGACTTTTCATAGGCTAATAGTAATTTTAATTCTCACAATAAAGAAATTGCAGTAAAAAAAAAAGTTTAAGAACAAATTTATCGCCTTATATTTCCAACGATACCAATTAAATGTAATTACTAATATTTCATATGTGCTCGGGTCAAAATGAATTTAACACCAATATAAATTAAAGTTAATATATAACAGTAAATAATATTTACTAAAGACCTTAATAATTAACTATTAAACCTACAGATAAATAATTATACCCACTAATAACAAATGATTTACAGACTTTGACCCCAGGAGGTAACGGGGCCATCTTCGTTTGATTCGATGGGGAGGGTTGTAGGGATTAAAGTTGGAAGGCAAGGTCTGTGCTAATGGCTAAGGGTGGTATGGCAGTTTACTGTGGAAAAGGCTGAAGCGGGAAGAAATGAAGTCTTGAACAAACGGTATATTAAAATCGTGGTGGAGGGAGGAATTGGATTATTTGGAAGGTTTTGGATTGAAAGGACTGAATTCGTTGGGTGTTGGAAGATGTTGGCTGAATCCCAGATTTTTAAACCATATGTCCATATTGGTCGTAGTAATGTTTTGTAGAACATCAGTTTGTTTTCTGTTGTAAGATTGGAGTTCTTATTCATGAGTCAGTATANAAAAAAAAAAAAAAAAAAAAAAAAAAAAAAAAAAAAAAAAAAAAAAAAAAAAAAACCACGACCTCAGAACAACTTACTAAATTGTCTAGAAGATATATGAACTCATTAGTTTCGGTCACTCAACAGCACACTGTAACTGGCAGGGCAAGAGCTACGATCAGCCCGATACTCTAAAACGCTGACACGGTATCTGACACTGACTTGAGAGCTGATGGCGAGCCAGTTTTATACCTGTATAGACCCTCCGGGACGAAAGAGCTGCCAAGCTCTAAACTTCCTATTATAAGTGAGATGATGCGTCATTGGGAACAGGTGGCCGCCTTCTTTGGAACCCCTTTTTCCGACAGATTTAGAATAAATCACAGGGTCTTTGGACAATTTTTCAGTGTATTTGAACCACTCCTGATGCCGCCACAATGCCTAATGCAAACTTTCTCGAAAATATTTATCAAAATTATAAAACGGCAGACGCTATACCAATTGCTGTTTCTCGTACCTTTATTACCATCTGGAAAGTTCATATTTCACATTTCAACTTACAATGCGATAGTTTTAATTTCCAGTTTGCCTGTAAGCAATNAAAAAAAAAAAAAAAAAAAAAAAAAAATTGTCTAGAAGAGATGTGATCTCATTAGTTACTGTCACTCAACACCACACTGTCACTGGCAGGGCAAGAGCTACGATCAGCCCGATACTCTGAGACGCTGACACGGTATCTGACACTGACTTGAGAGCTGATAGCGAGCCAGTTTTATACTTGTATAGACCCTCCTGGACGAAAGAGCTGCCAAGCTCTAAACTTCCTATTATAAGTGAGATGATGCGTCATTGGGAATAGGGGGCCGCCTTCTTTGGAACCCCTTTTTCCGACAGATTTAGAATAAATCACAGGGTCTTTGGAACAATTTTTCAGTGTATTTGAACCATACCTGATGCCGCCACAATACCTAATGCAAACTTTCTCGAAAATATTTATCAAAATTATAAAACGGCAGACGCTATACCAATTGCTGTTTCTCGTACCTTTATTACCATCTGGAAAGTTCATATTTCACATTTCAACTTACAATGCGATAGTTTTAATTTCCAGTTTGCCTGTAAGCAATGTTCCCCATTGCCATTCTATATTTTTTATTTTGTGGTGCATGAAAGTTTTAATATCAAAAGTTGCAGGCTTTTATTTTCAATAATCTATAGATGATTTAATTTATATCCACAGAAGCCTATGTTAATTAAAATAACTTTGTTTACCATATTGTCATGAAAATAATATATATTTTAACTCTATATTTCAGAATGGACATAATATATTTAGCCAGTTAACTAACAGTGAATACAAACAAGTTCTGAGCTATGTGAAACACTGTATCCTAGCAACTGATTTAGCAAGATTCTTCCCATACAAGGCACGACTTCAACAAATAGTGAAGGATAACACTTTCTCATGGGGAAACACAGAACACAGGTCAGTCATTAGCAATTAATTTCTAGCACCAAGAAATTAATTTTAGACCCATATTTTTGTATTGGTCTTTAATTCTCCTTTAATTATGTAGCACCAACCTGAACGAAATTCTTCTACTAAATAGTCAATCATCAATAGTCTTAATTGAATTTATTGAATCTTATGTTCGTATTCCATTATTAATAAGATACAATGTTCAGCAACAAAAGTCCAGTGAAATAAAAAATCGGGGAATTGAATGACATACTTGGCGCGTCCTGGTAGCACAACTGGCAAGTGCACCGGCCCGGATTGCAGGAGATCCAGGTTCGATTCCTGGCTGGGACAGTTAGATTTTTTATTCTATTCCCTCTCATTAATTGTTTAAAAAATCGGGTGTAAGTCATTTCAATCTAATGGCTTAGTTTCCAGAGAAAGAGAATTTCGTTCGCATCAATGACAGATATTTCAATCAAGGATAAAAACGGAGGAATCTAATTAGAGCCAAAGGACACCAGTAGATTTGTTTTTCTGTACCACTGTTTTTCTGTACCACTGCTTTTCTGTACCACTGTTTTTAATGACTCAGAACATTCTTGGTGTACTCCTAGAGAACACCCATCCCTAATTGGGAACCATTCAAACATTGAATGAGAAAAAATCTCGAATGGTGTGATAACCACACGCCTTCTTATTGTACCGTGAGTCAAGAATAAATGTATTTCCTAAGATGATTTTAGTTGGGGTTCGGTCGAGGTAGATCCAAAAAAACACAAATTAAAAAAAAATGTATTTTTTTTATTTAATGAAGGATTATCTGCCAACGTTTCGGCTTACATTGTAAGCCATCTTCAGGGCTATCATGAAGATGAGAGAGGACGTCCTGTCCCTAAGTTCACATTTCCATGACTG